>VYZV01043823.1:1562-13429 GCA_013401275.1 Pandion haliaetus | reverse complement strand
GGTGATGGCTCAATAAAAGGAAATGCATAAAACACAGCACTGGGCCTTGAATGGAAGGAAAACTATATGGGAATGACTGTTACCTGAGGTGTACAGTTGCAAGAGCATATTCTCATATTAGTAATTTTGTTTTACCTGAGTATTGAAATAACCATGCAAGGTGCTTTTTTAGTTTATTTTAAAAAGAACCACACATGTAAGACCATTTAAGCTAATTTAAAGCAAATAGTAGTAATACATGAGTTTCTTTATGCTCATAATCCCCAATTNTTTTCCCCCCTTCCTCCATGGCCATTAGAAGAAATTGCCAATAAAGGTTGTCATTGCATAAACTAGGACTAGAAAGAGGAAGAAAAATGTCATGTTACTGTTGCTTGCTACAGTTCTTAATGTGTAATGCTAGCCAAAAGCTAAAAAGACTGCGTTGTACATTTGATTCCCTTCCATGACTGGACAAGATTTTGTGCACATGAGAAGCTTGAAAAATGCATTTTATTGTCAATGTAATGCCACTGATTTCGAAAATACCATACCAGTATGAAAGACTGGTCTAAAACATTTCTTCCAAAAATTAGTTTTAACTTTTGATTAGCTTTGGTGGCATCATAAAGATTGGTTTGTCATGACCAGTCCAAAATATCATGTGTGTTATAAAATATACACTGTCTATATATTTAAATTTCCATTCAGCTGAATCAAATTAAACTAAACTCCTGAAATATGCCAATGGAATTATACAAAAGTTTTAAAATTCACCTTCAACATTTTGGGGGACTTAGTCCATGGCTTCCTAGGACAATACTAAAAATCGAAATTTTTCAGCACTGCAAAGCCAACAGTGGGCATAGTCTAATTTGTCAGAAAACTGAGTCCTTTCTTCATATCTATAGTGAATGAATCTCCTTAGATTATGTAGTGAATCACTATTACTTGGTGAAATGAAAACACTTTTAATATCAAAATTTACTATCTTCCTTGTGGGAATTTGATTTTCTTTGCAGTTTTCATGTGCTAAGGATTGTCCACAGTCAACAGAAAACCAAGTAGAAAATCCCAAAATGTGATTCCAGAAATGCAATATTTTAATAAGTCTTTAATAGAGAAGAAACTGTTATATCTATCACGAGTACAACAGTGTTTTGATGAAAAACATAAAAGGAATGTAAACTTGCTTCATGTATTATTAAACAAATATGGAAATGTATATAGGGCAGCCTTAATTCAAAACAAAACTGAAAATATAACTAAACAGGCTGATATAGTACAAAAAGTGATGCACTGTGACATTTACAAAATATTTTTTGTTTCTCCTATACTGAAGAAAAAGAAGTCTTTGATTCTTTTTGTACTTTTTATGAGCTTTTTACTTTTCCTTGCTTTTGGCATGCTACCTGTATGTAACATACATAATGCTTTATTTCCCTTTGCACTAGCAGCTTCAAAGACTTTATTTTTGTGGTATCCTGAAAAGCATGTTGCTGTAATAAGCTATGTCAAAGCGGATTGTACTATAAAAAATAGTTCCATAACACACCTGTAATTAGCATAAAATTACTTCACTAATCCTTCAGTTCAGTTCAGGAGAGCTCTGCTTCTTCAGACCTGAATGTGTTGTATACTCCTCATTTTCTAAATTTCTTACTAGACAAATAATACTTAGTCATACAAAACTGAAACTTAGCAGGAGAAATATCTTGGTTTGATTGACATTAGGTGTTTTCCCATTGGATTTATAATTTTTTTAAACTGTTTACATAAAAGGATTTTGAATAAGGGAATTCAGGAAAGGGAAACTTTGTGTTGTGTTGCTCATGTAATGCGTATGTATATAATGGGTATGGGCAAGGAACTGTAGAACATGTGAATGCAAATGATGTATTTTGTCCAGTAGTCCACTCTGTAGAGCTGATCCATATTGTATAACTGTATTCAGAAAAGAAGAGTGGGTGGTAAAGTTCATAAAAAATGGAGAAAGCACCTCAAAACTCTGTCACACGTTGATTTTGGTATTCAAATGATGATATCAGGCCAGACACACTGAAGTTGATTTTTAAATACAGGTTATAAATCTTTTAAATAACTAATAACCACATTAGTAAGGAAAAAAACTGTGAACCTCTTTAGCATAATTATAACAACTTGAGCTACATCATGATCTCTTAAATATATGTGGCTGTTCCTTAATTTATTTTGCTGAGTAAATTTTTTTCCTTTTATTATCTTAATTACTACCTCAGAACACTATCCATGAGAAAGTAGAGCATTCTGAATTCATTAGCTTACAAGAAGAGGTGTTACAATTATATATACAAAGGACAGAAAACAATCCAACAGCAATAAGGAATGAATCACAAAGAATACCATGTTTACCTTAGTATATCATATATTATCTTAAATTTATCTGTTTATCTTAAACTGCTAAGGATATGGTGTATCAGAACATTATGAATGAAATTACATTACAGCAATTACTCCAGTCTGCTGTCGGATAGTATTAACTTAAAATATGACACCACCCCCCACCTGCCCTTTATTAACAAAACCCTTGTTTTTCAATATATGGCTTTGAAATAAAATATTTAGGCATATTCTCTAGCCAACTTTCTCAGTGCCAGAACTTTCATCTTTATAGTTTATTTCAAGACTTTAAGCTGGATCTTTTTTTCCATATTTCATGCCCCACATTATATCTTTTCCTGTTTCAACAGCTTTTTTACGAGTGGCAATTTTTAATTTAGGTTAGAATCATTCTGCTGCAGTAGTGAAGATTTAAGTTCAAGACTTAACATTAGGCTAACTTTACATTAATATTTCTAATAATATTTCTGTCATTCAGAAATATATCCGGTCACCATTATCTGCTGCCACACAGGTGTAAATTTTACATATTTCACATAAACTTCATGAAAAATTAAGTTACATCAAGGTCATTCTGCTGTGTTGGACTGTAACATTACAATAGATGTGCTATGTGAACTCCTAACAAATAATGAGATTTTTCATAATAATAAAACTTTTAAAAAACAGATGAAATCCCAAGGTGCTGAGACTACTTACATATTTTTCAGGTCCTGTACCTATGTAGTTATTTCCAGATAACACAATAAGAACATAGAGGAACTATAGAAGTTATGGAAGAAATTGGTTGCACTTAAGTCATCCGTTGCTGTGTCATTAGTTTATTCTGACACTATACACACAAGTGTAAGAAGAGCACCTAGCTCCAGTCATACATCTTCATCTCTTACCTCACTACCTTCCCTATATGTGTTATAAATCTTATCATCAATCTGTGCATTGTGTTGATTTCTTCTCCAGTCTTTTAGTACTCCAGTTGGCTAGTAACCCCATGAAGCTGAAGTGGAGCTCAGACAGGGGATCCCTAGGGATTGTATGTGTTGCTGTGTTTCTGTGGGCAGTGCTTCCCTATCGGTGTCTTTCTGCAGTCATCCACACTAGGGCTGTAAAGGAAGGGAGCAATCATGCAGACAGCTGGAGAGCAACTGGCACTGTGGAAACGTGTAACTACCAGTCCATCCCTAAAATTAGAGTGTGCATTTCCCATAGATTACTTTTCAAAAGGTCTGCATTTCCAAAAACTGGCTGCTAGCTTTAAGCATTTGTCCTGGTTTCTCCTGGGACAGAGTTAGTTTTCTTTCTAGCAGCTAGTATAGTGCTATGTTTTGGGTTCAGTATGAGAATAATGTTGATAACACACTGATGTTTTCAGTTGTTGCTAAGTAGTGTTTAGACTAAGTCAAGGATTTTTCAGCTTCTCATGCGCAGCCAGCAAGAAGGCTGGAGGGACACAAGAAGCTGGGAGGGAACACAGCCAGGGCAGCTGACCCAAAGTGGCCAAAGGGGTATTCCATACCATGTGACGTCATGCCCAGTATATAAACTGGGGGGGGGGAGGGTGTTGGTCTGGGGTGGCAGGGGCATCACTGCTCAGGAACCAACTGGGCATCTGTCAGCGGGTGGTGAGCAATTGCATTGTGCATCACTTGTTTTGTATATTCCAATCCTTTTATTATTGTCATTATTATAATTATTATTTTCTTCCTTTCTGTTCTATTAAACTGTTCTTATCTCAACCCACAAGTTTTACTTTTTTTCCCAATTCTCTCCCCCATCCCACTGGGTGGGGGGGAAGTGAGTGAACGGCGTCGTGGTGCTTAGTTGCTGGCTGGGGTTAAGCCACAGCTTTTTAGAAAACCTTATCCCTGGAGGAAAATACAAACTTCATTTTTCATGCAGTTAGTAGAACGAATATATCTTGTTAGGCTTATTCTTTCTGAACATTCTTTATCAGTCACCACCTAATTCCACTGATTCAACCAGATCAACACTATGAGAATGGGAATGCATCCATGTTATCAGGAGACAAAGAACTTTCATATGGTAGAAGCTGTAATTCTGGATCATCTGCTTAATGATAGATAGCCTCAGGTGCAGTATTGCCTATTTTTGTGTACTTTTTGTGATATTTGAAGATACACAGAAAAATTTACACTCTGGAGTATCCATAGATATTTTCCCATGTAATTGCTTTTGGGGTAGTTTTCATCAGTTTCGTAAGGTGATTTAAGACTTATGCATAGAATAACTGCACAGTGGAAAACAGCAGTTAATAGCAATGAGATTATGACTACAAATGTGGTTCTTAGAATAATAGACTACTCTTGTTATCAATTATGAATGAAATGTTGAGACCGTAATTGCTCACATCATCTACCTGCATAGCATCCCTCAAGCCAAACCTTATGATTAGGGAACTCATACTGCTGATTATGGCAGTGGCAATATTCTTTCATAACTCTGTGGGTGAGGAAGAGTATATATGGGCACTCCAATGACAGCATGAGTCCATCATTCTGAAAATGTCCTTTCAGAAAGAAGCACTCAAAACAACCAAATCCACTGATCTCTGGGTTGGGTTTTCTTTGCTGTTGTTGTTTATTCAAATAACATGTTGATTTCCTAATATTTTTCTGTTAGTGAGCAATTTAGCTGAAAGGTGAAGCTTTACTATTGTGAAGTTGTGATGTATTGACCCTGGCCTGCAACTAAGCACCCACCAGCTGTTCACTCACTCCAGCAGTTTGGGGGAGAGAATCAGAAAGGCAAAAGTGAGAAAAACTTGTGGGTCAAGATAAATACAGCTTAATAAGTGAAGGGAAAAGAAAGAAACAAAGAAGGAAAGAAAGAAAGGAAGGAAGAAAGAAAGAAAGAAAAAGAAAAAGAAAGAAAGAAAGGAAGGAAGAAAAAAAGAAAGAAAAAGAAAGAAAGAGTGATGCAAAGAGAATTGCTCACCACTTCTGACAAGCAGACTGATGCCCTTTTCTGTATCCTCTGCAAAGAGTAGCATTCTGCTAATCAACATGGCATATTTCAGGAATTGCACTTTTGAAATAAAATCTCAGTGCCAACTTTTTTCACTGCATTTTAAGCTACTTATGCAAACCTTGTCTCATAAAATAATAGGCATTTAATTCCCAACTCCAATGAACTACAAGGTGTTTGTGATGGTCTTGTTGCTGCTGGCTGACGTACTCAGACCAACCACTCCTAAATATCTAGTCTATACTAGATATAGTACAGATTCCCATGCTACCTTTCTACTCTCCCCTAAATATGTTGCTGCCTAGTGAATTTAGCATTTAATGTATCAGTAAATTTCCCTCAGTGTATTAGGCCATCATTAAGTTTCAGCTCAAGTCTAAACTGAAAGCAAACGGCTGCCAGTATGAAGATCATATCTTTTAACTGGAAAACTTAAAATTCTTTCAATTTCTGAAAAAGGTACAATAGCAGACTTCAATACAATATTTTCTCGGGCTTTTTAATCAGGAGACTGTGATTTTACAGTTTTATTTCTACATATTCATTTTTACTTTCTTTTTTTTTTAAGAGAGAAGATATTGCAATTTGAACAAATTAACAAATTTGAACAAATAAGTATCTGCATAACATTTGCTGAATTGTCTGTTCTGCTTTGGCTATCACCCTTTTATTTTAATATGTAATGACTAATGTGAAATAGATATGAAATAGAGGTTAGGTGCTTTTCCACTTAGTCTACTTTGCCTTCTATAGCCATACAAACAATTTCACAGAACACTGTGAAGATTACATGGAGTCATAAGAAAGAGTGTGAAATCACATTGACTCAAATTAGTTGAACCATTAATAGGGTGAGAATAATTATCTTTGTACCTCACCTGTATTTTGAGAATCATATTAAAGCTGATTTGTACTATCACACTAAATCTTTTCACTGAAGAACTGCACTGTGCAGAAAATTTCTTGATAGAATAGCACACTATACTGCCTTTTAAACCTCCTGAATCATGGCATGTAAAGAAGAGTCTTGAATTAAGTTATCTCAGTAGCTCAAAATTTTAAGGATGCTAGATTGTCTACTTAAGGTTGAGAGCATTATAAAAGATATTTCCAAAGCTAATTTACCAGCCAGTTCAAGCCTCTCTTCTACTTATTTAGAATCCTACACAATAATTTGAATAGAACCAATTTAAGCAGGTGGAAGCCAGCCATTTGATACTAATTCAGCAGTCATAGCAAAGGTCTCACAGCCATGGCAAAGAATCTGTCTTTGTTATCTTGCCTTAAAATAGAGACTAAGAATCGTTTGCTGGCTTTAGCAAAATTTTAAAATAATTAAGAAAGAAATGAAAGAGGATTTTCTGATTTTTTTTACAAGATCAAGAACAGTATTAAAACCAAGTATGTGATATGTGTCTAGATGCAGAACAGTTGTTCAGGTTGTAATAGTTTGCAATGATAAAAGTCCTTTTGCTTGAATAATTTCAAATTTTAAGAAAGAAGTTTCTATTGCCAAATGCTGTAAAAAAGAACCCATTTAGTTTTGGCCTGTTTGTTTTCATTGAAGAACTAGTTCATGCAACCTTGCAAATGGTGGAAAAACATATTCTGCTACTTTATGAGAATAACAAGTGTGCATTATGATGTATATTATTTTTAAACGGTCAGAAGAAAAGCCCAACCTCAGGTATTAATATCAAGATATGTCTGGAAATTTCCATTCTTAAAATCCTGAAGAAAAAGATAATATTTAGAAAGCTAATCCCAAGAAAAAGATAATATTTAGAAAGCTAATCCCAAGCTAAGACTTTTTTGCTGCTAGTAAAGCTGATATATTCAGGTCTTCGCCCAAATGTAATTGGAGAGAAGTGAGGTGATCTCAAAACCATGATGGTAAATGGATCTGTGAATTTCCCAAGATCCTTCCCAGCTTTTAAGACTCAGTGGACTTGGCTTTCTAAACTGTGAACCTCAGGAGTTCTCCTTGTCCTAGGTACATTCCAATCCATAATTCTGGGCTATAATGCCCTGTTTTGCATAGGAAGGAAACTGTAGTATGTGAAACTGATGAAGACCGCAGCGCTGATAACTGTCAGGTACTTGAAGTCCATAGGCAGCATCCTGGGCTTTGGATGCAGCTAGTGTATCTGATATTTCTGGAAAATTAAAAAGTATTAATTTCACTGATGTTATGGAAATCACTTTCACAAATTCTCAGTACCAGATAAGGTAATAGAAGTTATTCTACACTTCATACTTTCAGTGTGAGACAATGCATTTTAGACTTTAATCCTTAATATTTTTTAATCAGTTTCCACCTGAAACAAATACTTTATTCTCACTCATTTCATGTGTTGGGTATCCTGTTAGTTGATATCTGTAACTCCCGAGCACAGGTATATGCTCCAACTTTCAAAAGATTCATTTTCTGTTCAGACTGATCATCTGCAGCTGTTGAACTAGATGATGTTTTTTGAGTCCCAATATGAACAATAGGGAGGGATGAACCAAAATATATTTTTAGCAAGGGTTTTTTTTTTTAGATTTGGTTTAAATTTGGAGGCTCCCAATTAGTGCTTGCTGATATACTGCAAAGATGCTTATTCAAGTTATTAAAGTTGTTTCTGAAACGTTTATGATAAACAGTATCAGGGGTGGTGAACCCTCACTGAATAAAAAAGAGTTCCTGTGCTTAAAGAAAATCCCTTCTTGTAAGACAGGAATAATTTTAAGGATCACATAGTTTAAGTTTGGATGCTTTAGTTTTATTTGTTAGAATGCACCAGACATTTTCCATGTTATTGTATTGGGTTTGCATGGCAAGGTTTTGGTAGGGGGTGGACTACAAGAGTGATTACTCTGAGAAGCTGCTTGAAGCTTTGCCTACGTTCGATAGAGCCCAGGCTGAGCCCATCAGCAATGGTGGTAGCGCTTCTGTGATCACATATTTAAGAAGGGAAAAAAACCTGCACAATTGCAGCTGGAGAGAGGAGTGAGAGAAACATGTGAGAGAAACAGCCCTGCAGACACCAAGGTCAGTGAAGAAGGAGGGAGAGGAGGTGCTCCAGGCACCGGAGCAGAGATTCCCCTGCAGCCCGTGGGGAAGACCATGGTGAGGCAGGCTGTCCCCCTGCAGCCCATGGAGGTCCACGGTGGAGCAGATATCCACCTGCAGCCCATGGAGGACCCCACAACATGTGATGAACTGACCATAACCCTCATTCCCCGTTCCGCTGCACTGCTGGGGTTGAGGAAGTATAGAAATTTGGAAGAAGGGAGGGTTGGAGGGAAGATGTTTTGAGATTTGGTTTTATTTCTCAGTACCCTACTCTGATTTGATTGGTAATAAATTAATTTTTTTCCCCAAGTTATGTCTGTTTTTCCCATGATGATAATTGGTGAATGATCTCTCCTGGTCCTTATCTCAACACACGAGCTTTTAGTTATATTTTCTTTCCCCTGTCCAGCTGAGCAGGGGGAGTAATAGAGCGGCTTTGGTGGGTAGCTGGCATCTAGCCAGGGTTAACACACCATCATAATAATATTATATTATTTAAACAATGTTGTTTAAACAATTTTTACCCAAAACTCTTTTGTCTGTTAGGTAAACTGTTAATCTTCCTGTTATTTACAATTATCTTAAGTTTTCACCAAGTCTTAAAATATAATTTTAATTTTTACACACTCAATTTTTTTAATTACCTAGCACCAAGATTAGCATACTAGCAAACTAATGCAAAAATCCTATACCTTCATTAAGGTAAGATTAAAAATATTTACTAGATTAGGAACATCCATCAGTGAATTATTTAAGAATAAGATAAAGGGTGAAAGAACAGCTAAAATGTATACCTTGTAAAGCAGAAAGCTTATTTTAGTAACTAGGTATGTAACTAACTGGCATTCTTCCAGTGAGCGCTTCATCAAGTTATTAAACTTTCACCAAAGCCATTGAAATTGTGACTCCATTTCCGAGCTGATGACCAGTCACAAGATTACAACGATGCTCCGTAAATTCCTCTCTGACACAATAAGGGGTACATCAAAATTGGAAAGGTTCTACATAAAGGAACCAAAGAACATTATTCCAAGATCCACAGAAGCTGATGCTTGGAATGTTCAAAGAGAACTAGATTCGTGTCTACTTCTTTCATGCAAAGCCCTGAACTCAGTTTTGTTTTCCTGGATTTTCCAAGTAGCTGGGATTTCAGCAAGTTTCATATGTCTTTGGGCTGCCTGATTGTGACTGGAATATCCTAAACTCTTTGTCCTGCTCTTGTGTTTAACCTGCTGGTCCAGGGGAATTGATTTGTCCGATGCTTCCAGGTTCACTTTTTGTTCAACCTCAGAAGAAATTGTATCAGCATTGTATCTTTTTCTCTATCTTTAGGAAGATCCAAATAGGGTCGTCTTTTACACTACGGAAACTATATGTCAGTAGTCAGGTTTGGGAATAGATAGCTCGGAAGTCTACAATATCCTTAATGTGTCTTCAGATCATTGGTTGAATGCTTGACAACTATGAACTGAAACAGCTTGTGGCAATGAAACTTAACTGAAAGCAGGTGTGCCCCTGTTGAGAAGCCCTGAAGGGTGTTTGTTTGACTGGTTTTGGTGTTGCCTTTTGACAAAGGTTAAGCAGCTCCCTGCTAATAGTGTTGGCTATTACAAACCACGTTGTTTAGGAATTTTATTCTTCCTTTGCTGATGCGACTGCAGAAGAAAACACCTAACTGCCTAACTTGGACATAAGCATTCTGCCAGAGACACAATAGAAAAAGTACTGCTTCTAGATGATCAGTGAACAGGAATTAAATCCAAAGATTTGAGTTTTTAAACAGGATAGGTATTTCAGCACACTTAGAAAGCTGCAAAGAAATTTCTGGTGATTATATGACTGATATTTTAATTAAATTTGTGGATATTTCTATTTTTTAAATACAGCAGATGATGTTTTAACTATATAGTTAGCAAGAACGCTGCTCACTTTATGAAGAACTTTAGTATTAGAAAAGCATTGAAAACAGCTATCAATAATGATAAATTTGGATGCCTCCCTTAATGAGTTAATTAAAATGACAGGAATGTTTCAATTTTAATCAGAATTCTGTTGCTGTCAATGAGATGAAAGTATTTTGGCAGATTTTTAGCATCTTACCTGGGTGCCCAGTGGGCATAACAACAGAAATTAAGCCTAAGTAATTAATACTAACAGGAAAAAAAAAAAATTGTTAAAAGCAATAATTGCCACCTGTACTTGTCAGTATTATTAATGTGCATAGAATGGCCTTTATTACAAAGTAGCTTACAACTGTAGTGTTGACAAAATTTGTTTCTTTCAAAGTAGCTGGACTTGCATTAAAGAAGTTAGGGTGGGCAAACAAATTCAAAATGTTAAAACAGCCTAATAGCATTGGTGTATCAGCCAATTTATAATTAGTTGCAGTTTGCAAGGAATGCAGATCTCACAGGAATAAAGACACAATATCTAATACTTGTGGATAAAATTCTGAACCATTCATGCATTATACTTTGATATCCTTTAACTGGTGTACTTAAGCTGGCAATGTAAATTTGATTTCTTATTTTTTGAGGAAAAATTATGCCTCATTTCGGTTTCCATAGCTACTAGTGTTCTGTTAATTTATTTGCTATGCAAAAGTAAGCCTTTTATCAGTTTTGTAAATTTAGTATACTGTATACTGCAAGATTTTTAACTCATTTCTAGGCCTAGAAGGAGCAATTTAATGCTGTTTACTAAAATGATATTTTACAACTAGTTATTATCAGATTCTTTTCTAACATAGTTTCCTAAGGCTTATTTGTGTTCTCGGGTTATCGCCAGATCCCTGCCTTCTCCTGAGTCGCTTTCAAATATGGTAGCTAACTACTGCAAACTTGAGAGAGGCATAGAGGTCTGAAAAATATTGGGTTCTTACAAGATTCATGAAAATTGGTGTTTAGGTAAAAAAAAAAGAGGAATTTTATTCATTATTCTCTGTAATACAGAGGGAGGGTGTTCTGCAATCTGAGGCAGTACTCATGTTTGACAGCAGAGCGAGCCAGTTGCGGATGGCCAATGCTTGTAGCTCACACTACATCTCTTGTCTAGCCATAGAAAAACAAATGCTGTTCATTCTGTGGATCACCGAAGAACGTGTGCTGGAACATTTTTATTAGCATGGGATTCAAATTAGAGTTACTCCTAGTTTGTGGAGAAATTAAATATGCATTCCTATTCAGGGTAGTATTTAAGCAAATGTATAGCTTTAGGCAAATGTTTATACTGAGATTTTCCCTTGCTGAAAAATGTTTGAAATACTTTCTGAATTGGGACAATAGAGATTTACCTCTTGAGGCAGTGAACTCTGCAACTTACCAAATTCAAAGGGAAGTTCAGAAAGCTATCAGTTTAGACAATGAAGTTGAGAGCCTTGATGCTAGCTCTGAATAAATAACAAATAACAAAACGAGCCTTCTTGCTAGCTCTGAACAATGACAACTTCTGTTTCAACTGTAAGGGA
>VYZV01043822.1:0-20747 GCA_013401275.1 Pandion haliaetus | reverse complement strand
ATGAATAAAAAGGAAAAAAAAAAAAAAATCAGCAACCCTGTTCCTAAGCCCTAAATACCTGAAAGAATCTCAGAAACTCAGCAGAAAATACAAAGCCAAACAAAGTGGGATACAACAGCAAGCACTCACATCCTCTATAGTCACAGAAGGGTGGCAGGGAAAGTACCGTTTGCACTTCTACTTCTTTTCAGCTAAGTTAGATTCCCTAAATAGTTTATAAAAGTTTGAGGCATCAAAACTTTAAATTCCTTGGAGAACCAAATCTGTTCTGCCTGTCTGTAGTAATTATGTGTCAGAGAATTAGAGGATACACACATACTGAAGATCTGGGACAGGTAGTCATATGATAAGTAAGAGAAATTGGAAAGGAGTGTCTCTGGCATAGTGCCATTCTAATATTTAATTCCTTTATAGGACTGCTTCTTTCTTTGTAAGCCTGACTGCTTTATCATAAACAATCAGAAGCAGAAAGCAATAACTCTCTTTTGGTTTTAATAATACAGAGTGTGTGAGAGTACTTTTATCACTTTCTTCTGCTGAAGCAAAATTTTCATTCTTGAGCAAACTCTTCAACAGGCAGTAAGCTATTCTGTAGATCTTTTATTCCCCTGAAACAAGCATTACTCAGGCACAGCAGAGGCAACAGAGTGTTCCCACTAGGTGCTGTGAAGTGTTTAACCATAATTATGCAACTCTGACATGGCTCTAGGACTCTGGACAATGGTGTACTTCTCTCATTTTCTTCTCATTTTCTTCTCTTATTTTCCAGGAGTGTAGAACTTATGTCCGGTCTTGCAGGGATAGAGGTGGAAAAGCCAAGGCTGACCTGGAATTGAATCTGCCAAAAGATCAGAAGGACAACAAGGAAGGGTTCGACAACTACATCAACAGCAAAAAGAAGACTGGGGAAAACATGGAACTGCTGGTGAATGTGACAGAGGAACTGATGACAAATGACATGGAAAAGGCTAAGGTACTCAGGGCCTTATTTAGTTTGATCTTCACCAGTAAACCCAGCCTTCAGAAATCCCAGGTACTTGAGACCAGAGCAAAAGTCTGGAACAAGGAAGACTTACCCTTGTGGGAGGAGGACTGGGTTAGGGAGCACTGAAACAAACTGGATGTGTGTAAGTCCATGTGGCATGATGGGTTGTACCCACAAGTACTGAGGCATCTGATGTCATTGCAGGGCCACTATCAATTATCTTTGAACAGACATGGTGACTGGGAGAGGTCCCTGAAGACTGGAAGAGACCATATATCACTCCTATCTTCAAGAATGGCAAAAAAAGATGATCAGGGGATCTACACACAGGTCAGCGTCATCTCAATCCCTGGGAAGGTGATGGAGAAAATCCTCCTGAAATGCATATTCAAACACATGAAAGGTAAGAAGATGACCAGGAACAGTCAGCATTGGTTTATGAAAGGAAAACTATGCATGACCAATCTGATAGGTTCCTACAACGAGGTGAATAGCTTGGTGGATGAAGGGAAAGCAGTGGATATTGTTTACCTCAAATTTAGTAAAGCCTTTTACACCATCTCCCATGACATCCTCATAGACAAGCTGAAGGCAGTTCCATGTTAGATAAGTGGACGGTGAGGTGGACTGAAAACTGATTTAAAGGCCATGCCCAGAGGATTGCGATCAGTGGCACAAAGTCCCATTTGAGGTAAGACACTAGTGATGTACTCCAGGGCTTATTACACTGTCCAATACTGTTCAACATCTTCATTAATGACTCGGATAATGGAAATGTGTGCACCCTCAGTAAGTTTGCAGCTGACAGAAAGCCAGGAGGAATGGCTGATACATCAGATGGTTGTGGTACCTGTGGTTCAGAGATTACTCAAAAGGCTGGAGAAATGGTCTGACAGGAATCTTAAACAATTCAACAAGGGAATGTGCAAAGTCCTGCACCAATACATGCTCGGGGCCGAGCAGCTGCAAAGCAGCACTGCAGAGTAGGATGTGGGGGTTCCAGTGGACAAAAAGCTGACTATGAGCTAGCAATACATTCCTGAGGCAAAGAAGGAGAGGGGCTTGGACCAGATCATTTCAAGAGTTCCCTTCCAACCTGAACGATTCTGTGATTCTTTAGTTACATGAAGAGATACAGTTACTGTCACAGTTTGTCCCACTACAGTCAGGCCGTTAGACAGACAGAAAGGAAATGTCCCCAAAACTCAAGTGGGACAGTAAACCAGTAAGAAAAGGGAGAAAAACTCCACTCTTCCCTATGTGGATGCAGAGTAAAGATCATTTTGGATAATATTCTAAAATAATAATGAAAAATACAAATCCTAGATTCTCTTGGTTGAAGGAATTCTCATAGGGTTAAGGAACTATTACTGCATAAAATGGTGCTCTGTCTTGATGTGGATTACTGTACAGAATTCTGGTCTCCCATGCTCAAATAAAATGAAACCAAACAGAACATGTGAAGAAAAGTTTACTAGGATGATGAGAGGAAAGGAACACTTTTGTGAGACTGGTGGTTCTTGCCTTAGTTTTGAAAAGTGAAAGCTAAAGGGAGATGTGACCAAAAAATAAACATCAGTAGAAGTGAATGGGTAAAACTGGTACAAATATAAACATAAATGAGCATTAAACTGTTTTGAGGAAAAAAAAAAAAAGAAACCAAAAAAAACCCCCAAAAAAACCCCCAACCAAGCAAACAAACAAAGTTTTAGGATAAGATTCCCAACAGGCACATTTTTGGAAGACTCAATCCTTTTGATGAATATACAAACTGCTTCAACTTTTGTGAAAGAAACTACGTGCCTGCTGTTTCCCTTCCATTCCTTATATGAGGCAAATATTTTGGTGCTTTCTAGATTTCACAGATCTCCATTCATGTGTAACCTCAACTATTATGGATGAAAAAAGTCCATATGGAAAACTTAGATGTAATATTTAAGTGTAATATACAGTAAGATACTACCTGAGAAACTACCTGCTTGAGCAGGTCCAGAGGAGGAACACAAAGATGATCAGAGGGCTCGAGCACCTCCCCTGTGAGGACAGGCTGAGAGGGTTGGGGTTGTTCAGCCTGGAGAAGAGAAGGTTCCTCAGAGACCTTACATCAGCCTTCCAGTACTTAAAGGGGGCCTATAGGAAAGATAGGGAGGGACTCTTGATCAGGGATTGTGGTGATAGGACAAGGGGTAATGGTATTAAACTCAAAGAGTGTAGATTCAGAGTAGATATTAGGAAAAAATTCTTTACTGTGAGGGTGGTGAGGCACTGGAACAAGTTGCCCAGAGAGGTTGTGGCTGCCCCATCCCTTGAAGTGTTCAAGGCCAGGCTGGATGGGGCTTTAAGCAACCTGATCTAGTGGAAGGTGTCCCTTCCTATGGCAGGGGGGATGGAAATAGATGATCTTTAAGGTCCCTTCCAACCCAAATGATTCTATGATTCTGTTTCTATAATTCTATGATTCTATGAAATACACCTTTGAAAAGAAATGGACATGAAATTATATTTTGTCTCAAAATATGTTAGATATTTCTAAACTTCAAAGTTCTTGTGGGATTGTGTGGCGTGGTTTTGGGGGTTTTTCTTGGTAGCGGGGGAGGAGGTTGCAGAGATGGCTCCTGTGAGAAGCTGCTGGAAGCTCCAAGTCGGACCCGCCTCTGGCCCAGGCTGACCCAATCAGTGATGGTGGTACTGCCTCTGGGAGAACAGATTTAAGAAGGGGAACCTGCAGGGAGTGTTGGGATGGGAATGTGAGAGGAACCTCTCTGCAGAAACAGGAGTCAGTGAAGAAGGAGGGGGAAGAGGGGCGCCTGAGGAGGCTGATGGCCCTGCAGCCCGTGGTGAGATGGCAGGCTGTCCCCCTGCAGCCCAGGGAGGGGAGCGGCAGAGTGGAGGCCCCCCAAGATGGCCGTGACTCCATGGGAAAATCTGCCCTGGAGCAGTGCGTGACTAAAGAGCTGAAGCCCATGGAAAGGACCCACGCCGGGGAAGTTTGTGGGGAACTGCAGCCCCCGGAAAGGAACCACGTTGGAGAAGTTGGTGAAGGACTGTCTCCCGTGGGAGGGACGCCACGGTGGAGCAGGGGACTAGTGAGGAATCTTCCCCCTGAGGAAAGGAGCGGCAGAGACGATGTGTGGCGAGCTGACCCAAAAACCCCCATCCTCTGATCCCCTGTGCCGCTGGGGGGAGGAGGGAGAGAGAACCTGGAATGGAGTTGAGCCGGGTAGGAGGGAGGAGTGGGGGGAAGGGGTTCTGGTGTTTGGTTTCACTTCCTAATATCCTTGTTTTGATTTGATTGGTAGTAAATGAAATTGATTTTGTTTCTTCCCCAAGTTGAGCCTGTCTTTTGCCCATGACCATAAGTGGGGAGTGATCCCTCCCAGTCCTTGTCTCGACCCATGAGCCTGCCTTTGTATTTTCTCCTCATCCCACCGTGGCCAGGGGAGGGGGTAGGGAGTGAGCGAGGGGCTGCGTGGTGCTTTGTTACCAGCTGGACTTAAACCGAAACCACGACAAAAGTGAATGCAGACAATTTACAAATTTCTATTGGGATCTAATAAAGTCTAATTTCTAACTGAACCCATTATAGAATTGTCACTTATATTGTAGTGACGCAGCACAGGACTTTAGCCTGCATGGATAAGATCTGGGTTTCCCAACAGCAGTTTAACAAGTGTTCTTTCTGTATATTAAGTTTCAGACACCTGTAATTACATGTAGCAATATATTTCATACATGGTATTTAGCTTGAAAGGAAAACACTAATTATAATATGTCAGGCTATCTCAGACTTCTGTTTATATGACAAAATGAAAAAACCCCCAACCTGTATCCCTTAGAACTCTGACTTCTTGTTTTCATTGTCTGAAACAGCTAAACTCTTCAACTCTCTTTTTTCACTGTTAAATATTGCTATTTGTTTCACATATTATTTTATTTAATACTTATGTAAGACTGTTTCTTTTTTGCATTATTAGATGGGGTGCTTTTCCCCTATGATTTTTGGGGTACAATTTCTAAGGCTTTCTTCTTTTTTTTTTTAAAATCTTTAATCCCAGGATAATTAGCATATCAGTTACACCTGCTGATAGAATTATCAAAATGCAAAGGCATAAAGGAATAATAATAGCATTAGTAATATTACTAATAGTAGACTATAATAGAAATATAATGTGATGTGGTCTAGTGAACTGATTTTTTTATAGCAATTTTTGACATTTTGTATAACTTAATGTCTCAGGCAAAGCTCCAGGACTGCATTTCAAGTATATGTCCCATAAAATGTTCTTACCTCCTCTATGTGAAACAAGTTCTAAAGCTCCTTCAAAGTTGAAGCTGGGAATTTTCAATGGTATTGAATTTGATCAAAGCTACATGATATATTTCCTGTTATGCCTGTCAGTTCTGAAGTGACAGATATTTTTTAGGTTATATTACACCAAGCAGCAAACCTCAGCTTCCTAGTGCCCAAGCCAAAGGCTGCCACCATCCCTGACTACATAGAGTTTGTCTCTGTTCACTTTGATACTTTGATATATTTTTCTAAATGAGAAATAACATTGTATGTTCACCAAACCAGTTGAAAGGCTTTCGTGTTGCTTCTTTGAAGAATCAAAACATTAAAGTATGAAATGACACTATCAGCTTCTGATTATCCTTACTTAAGACAATAGTCAAAAGGTACTAATTCTGATACTCTTACAAGTGCCCATGCAGACCAGTGGACACTATACTTGAGGACTAGAAAAGGAGGAATAAACATATTTAGAACCCAGTAAAAGGGCTGCTGATGTATTTAAAGTAGCCTCTTCCCAAAGCCAGAAGTAACACTGTGTCACAGGTCTTAAAGAAGAATGAACTAGAGAAAGATAAGATTCTGATTAGCATGGTGTGTTGGTATTGTATTACAAAAGTAGTGAAATTTGTTAAGAGGAGGTCATATTTCAACATATCTGTGGTACTCATTCTTTTTTAAATGACCAGTAATTGATCACTGGTGAACTGGGGCTTAGGCACCACCCTGGTCTCAGGGTTACTCTCAATAGGTAAAAATCAGGCAAATCAATCTGGCTACAGTGTAGCTCCTTGACTTTGGCAGTGTTTACACTACCATTTAACAACCATACTAAGCCAGGATAAGCTATCAGTGCCACCAGAAAAGGCAATCCTATTGAACCCTTACCAGAACCCCGTATAATTTCCCAGGCTGTTTCCTCTTTGTGCCTGTCGTGGTTTCAGCTCAGCCGGTAAAAAAGCACCACGAAGCCGCTCACTCACCCCCCATCCCTGCGCCCCTTGACAAGTTGGGATGAGGAGAAAATCCAAAGGCAGGCTTGTGGGTCGAGACAAGGACTGGGAGGGATCACTGCCCAATTATGGTCGTGGGCAAAAGACAGGCTCAACTTGGGGAAGAAACAAAATCCATTTAATTTACTACAAATCAAATTAAAAAAAACCCACAGGGGTATTGGGAAGGGAAACCAAACATCAGAACACCTCCCCCAACCCCCCCGCCTTCCCGGCTCAGCTCCATTCCCAGTGCTTTCTACCTCCTCCCCCCCGGCAGCGCAGGGGATCAGAGGATGGGGGTGGGGTCAGCTCGCCACATATTGTCTCTGCCGCTCCTTTCCTCAGGGGGAGGATTCCTCACTCGTCCCCTGCTCCACTGTGGGGTCCCTCCCATAGGAGACAGTCCTTCACCAACTTCTCCAACGTGGGTCCTTTCCGCGGGCTGCAGTTCCTCACAAACTTCCCTGGCGCGGGTCCTTTCCGCGGGCTGCTCTCCAGTCTCACACTGCTCCGGCGTGCTTTTTACCATGGAGTTGCGGCCGTCTTCGGGAGCCTCCGCTCCACCGTTCACCTCCATGGGCTGCAGGGGGACAGCCTGCCTTCTCACCACGGGCTGCAGAGCCATGAGCCTCCTCAGGCGCCCCTCTTCCCCCGCCTTCTTCACTGAGTCCAGTATCGGCAGAGATGTTCCTCTCACGTTTCCCAACCCCCACACTGCTGGTTCCCCTTCTTAAATATGTTTTCCCAGAGGCGCTGCCACCGTCCCTCCCTGTCTGGGCTGCAGAGGCGGGGCCGACTTTTGCGCCCGGGAACCTTCCAGCAGCTTCTTAAAGGGGCCGCCCTTGCAGCCCCCTCCCCCACTACCAAAGAAAACCACGCCACACAAACCCATAACAGTGCCTGAACTCATTATCCTGGGGGTAAAAAAAAATAAAAAAATAAAAAAAATTACATTTTTTTCAGGAATTATGAAATATCTTTATGACATCACACAGTAACCCAATTACTTCTGCAACTCTTTGGTGGTCATGTTATTCTGAAAAAGTACAGGGAGTAAGTACATAGAAAAAGTTAGGGAATAATTAGGGAGAAAAAAACCCCAGATGCACAAAGAAAGAGATACCAGGAAATTTTATCAACCCTGCAGTTTGGTGCCAAATTATCAGGGGTTTCCACATTTGCAGCTTTGAATTTATGAAGTTTTGCCTTTGCATCATTGTAGAGGACAGTATCCTGGTTTTGGGGTTTTTGGTTTTGGGGTTTTTTTTTTCAGATATGACCACACACAAATGAAGGTTAAAAAAATAATTTTTTAATTTGTTTTCCAGGTGGGTATGACTCTTAAGAGAATGCATATAAACAAGGCCAGAGGATAAGGCTCGAGGACAGAAGTCTGTGGCACAAGGTTCCAGGTTTTGAAGCAAAAGAGCGAAGGAGTCCCATATAACTCGGACAAAGAAATAAAAAAAGGGATATGCAGATGTCTGCAGAAACCAATATTGCAGAGTAGTCAGACAAGAGAGATGTCAGAAGATAGACTGGGACATATTCTTAAATAAAAACTTCAGACAATGTTTAATTTTAATAAACTGCTTAGAAAGGCACTTTTTTTTGGCAAAGTTTTATAAAATTTACACCCCTTTTTTTTCTTAGTTAATGAATTATGACAGAAAAAAACTAGATTAGAACTCAGTATAGTTGCTATCAGAAATTTCTCTTCCTTTATTCAGACTGTACTAAAATATATACAATGTCAGATCAACATATTTGTTTTTCCAACTGTAGTATATTTGAAAAACTTTTTGAAAAATAATAAATATGTTTGTGTGTATGTATACATACAGAGAGACAGAGAGACAGAGGGAGAAAAGAAAAAAAGATATCACCTTGGATACAAAATACACTTCAAAACATTTTTCTTTACAGGGACATAAGGACAGAACTGTTTTTAAATGACAACATGAGCTCAGAGGCCTAACCTGCATATATATATAGTGAATAAATCAATCTGTCTTATTCTAGCCTCTGACTATTAAATTAATATCTGTGGTGATTATCTCCTGCTAGGAATTCTTTTGTCTTCCTTTGACCAAGTTTTATTTAGGGATGTCTTAGCAGCAAATAATTTATTTTAATTGATTAAAAAAAATTCCATCTGACAATTGGTTTTTCTCTTCTCTTGCCAGCTGAACTGTCTCCTCAACAGGCAAGCCATACTCTTCCTTTGTGTGTGTGTGCTCTTTCATTTCTAACGCTTACAAAATAAAGTCCTATCAACTAGTATCAGAACTATAACTTCTCCTCCAACTCTTCTTTTTGTATTCCCTGCCAAATTTTCATTGCAGCCATATAAACAAAACACAGGCTGTTTGATAAATGAGATTGTCATTGCAAACACTTGAGTACCTTCTTAATAGAATATACAGGTGATCATAATATGCAATTTTATTTTAGGTAAGTGTTGGAAAGAAAAGAACATAGAGATCATCATGGCTCAGTGTAAATAGTTCTCATTTACATATTTTAAACATCTTATCATTCAGAAATGAAAGTCTTTATGCTCAATTTATTTGGGTATTGAGCTCAGGGAGTAAAATCTACGTATCCTGAAAAATTAGTCCCAGTCATGCTGCTTAGGCATGAATTCACGTTAAAGGCATAGTGCAGTCAGATTTTTAAAGGATCACACAAAAGTCTTTGGAAAGGTTTTTTTCCAGAAGTTTGGAAAGACTCTGTCCATAGTTTCCATAGCTGATAGAGAATCAGAGTGCAGGCCTCAGGACCAAGAACAGATGGAGGATTTGCATCTAAGGCATGAGAAGGCTGTAACTAATAAAGTTCTTTAACAAGCCTTTAAGCCATGAGCTGTGGAATGCTAAAGCTTTATCTATGTAGCAATGCAGAGCTGCTGAGGAAGAAATTTTGCAGAGACTTTTAAGTAATAATGAATTGGAGAATTCCTCTTTGCCTTCCAAATTCACGCCATTGCTTCATTATCAAAGGAAGGAAAAATTTCACTTGTTTCCATATTTACTCTTCCGTATCACACTTTATCTCCATCTGAAAGTCTGAACAGACTTAAAAACAGACTTTGATAACAAAACACAAGGCATTTGTATGAAAGTATAACAGCTCATTATCTGCGCCTTTATGAGGTATCTTGCTGCTGGCCCAGATGGAGCTGATGGCTAAACATAAACAACCTCAGAGTATTAATTAATAAAGTACAAAGCATGCCTTTTAAAAGGGCACGTCGTGTACATCAGATGCAGCTTTCTTTACGATTTAAAATGTTGTCTGGTTGAGTATATGTAATGCAACACAATGTCATCTGACATAGATCTGACCACAACTATTCAAAATTCAGTTAATTACATACATGATGTCAGTTTCTTTAATAACAATTAAACGGAGAAACAGATATTGCCCAATAAGAAGGAAGCTTTAATTTACCCTTCTTCCCCTCCCCTTCATCAGGGAAAATTAGCTTTTCTCCAGCTTCATCTAGACAGACTATTTGCTTCCCAGTACTGTCTGCCTTTGAGGCCTGGCCAGCCTAGCACTGAGTGACACAGGTAGTGAGGAGGGCTGCTTTGCAGGTATAGCAGAACAAGGTCTTATAGAGATGGGGCTCATAATTATCTCTTACACAGATTCTCAGGAAAAATTACTGACTAGGCTCAACTGATGAAGACACAACTACATCTTGTGCTATAACTTTTAACTATGACCATCATTATTTGCAACTCAAAAAACAATCACTCTAACTTTTGGAAAAGCCACTTACGTATAACTTGAATATTTAGAGTTGTTTGATCATATTCTATGACAAGAACTAAAAAAAAAGTAACAGAACTTACCCACTCTATTTTTTTTACATAGAAAGACCCATTCACCCTCCATATAAGAAGACATTTAGCTTTTTTCAAAATTTTTTTTGATATCTTTCTTCCTCATTTATTTGCAAACTGCCATTGACTTACAAAGAATTCTATTTCAGCTTTTCAATAGAGTAAGCTTTCATAACCTGGCTTCCCCAACAGTAGTTTTTCACAGATGTTATTTTATATGCAAAATGCCTAAAACTACTTTGCTATCTTGACCAGATCAGAACCATGGATAATCTTCATAAGACTATTCTGATTTTTTGGCATATGCAGACCTCCATTACATATATAGGTATAGAGAGATTTTCAGAACAAACACTGCTAACAATTTTTCAATAAACACATTTTTAGTGCAGTACCAGGACAAAATCAATGCACTTCAAGAGTATCCTGCTGCTCTCTGGGAACAAGTAATCCAGCAGAGAAAATATTTTCAAATGCACATCTGACAAAAATAAGAGTACATTCCCATTTTCCCATATAAAATCATTATCATCTTTTACAAAAACAAGCACTAAACAACCACTAATTTAATTACATTTTTGTGTTACCTAACACAACTTGGTACGTGTGTATGACTTAGACAACTAAAGAGGATAAATCTTTATATTTATAAAGATTCGTTCTTATGCCTGCTGTGATCATCATGCCATTTGAACCACACACAAAAGAATATATGTACTTTCCTCCTATTTATATCTTATTTCCATGAATATATTAGACAAATAGTCAGAGTAGAATCATAGAGTCATAGTATCATTTAGGTTGGAAAAGATCTTTAAGATCATCGAGTCCAACCATCAACCATGCCCACTAAACCATGTCCTGAAATGCCTTGTCTACATGCTTTTTGAATACCTCCAGGGATGATGACTCCACCACTTCCCTGGGCAGCCTGTTCCAATGCCTGACAACTCTTTCAGTAAAGAAATCTTTCCTAATATCCAATCTAAACCTCCCCTGGCACAGCTTGAGGGCATTTCCTCTTGTCCTATCACTTGTTACTTGAGAGAAGAGGCCAGCATCCACCTCACTACAACCTCCTTTCAGGTAGCTGTACAGAGCAGTAAGGTCTCTCCTCAGCCTCCTTTTCTCCAGGCTAAACAACCCCAGTTCCCTCATCTGCTCCTCATAAGACTTGCGCTCCAAGCCCCTCACCAGCTTCATTACCCTTCTCTGGACACGCTCCAGTGCCTCAATGTCTTTCATGTAGTGAGGGGCCCAAAACTGAACACAGTTACTCAAGGTGCGGCCTCACCAGTGTTGAGTAATAGAGGAGTGGCTCCTATCAAGGGTTCTTGTATGGATATAGCTTTACTCATGTTTCTGACACGTGAAGACACATATCACTGTTGTTCCAAGGCAGAGGTAATTATCAATCTCTGATAGGGTCAGAGATCAATTTCTATGTAACATATATTAAAAAAATCTATACTTTCATTTGACATACATGGTAAATCATAGATATATTGGAAATTTTACTCTGCTATATGATATAATAGTAACTCTATGGCAAATATTGACCTAGCCAGGGCTCTATGCCCAGCTTTGAAAAAGCCAGGTGTCCATTTCTGGCTATCTTTATTATAGCTAAATACAAGAGGCAAACACTGATATACTCAGAATGCCATCCTCATTTCTGACACAGTCAGAGCTCTAGCCTCATCTCTGATAGAACCAGTGTTCCACAGTAACCATTTGACATAGCCAAAGGTCTGTCCCCATCTTTGACATTACCAGGGCTTCATCAACATCTCTTATATTTCTGGCTTCCACATCAACGTCTGTAACAGACAGAGCTCTAACCTCTTCTTCAATGCTTGGTCCCACTGTCCTTCATAAAAAAATCTTTGTTTTTATCAAAGATAAAGCCAGGACTTTGTATTTTTCTTTGACATTGTTAGTGTTCTGTCTATATAAATGATATGGTCAAAGCTTTATTCTCAACTTTGTTATCATTAGGGTTATAAGGCAACAGCAGATATAAACAGATGCATTCAGGAACACATCCTTCACCTGAAACAGCTAATGTCTATCCTCATATTCCAGTTCTCTAATGGTAAATGCAGATGTAGACAGAGAGCTCTCCACTCCAATGGCATACTCGTGATGCCAATTCCATCTGTGAAGAGCAAGGCTTCATGGCAGACTCTCTTACCTATTGAGGGGTCCATTGTGTTTCTTCTACATCCAACTTTCCATGCCAAATATTAATCATAGGAGCAAATTACTCAGATCTTGACTTTCTACAATGAAACCCAATTTCCAGTTAGTCACTATTTGGCAAAAAATAAGCTATTTGTGCTCACAAGCTGTTTTTAACTTTGGCGCATACAGTTTTTGAAGAGGTACAGCTAAAATAGTTGTACTTTCTTTAAAAAGATTAGTGGACACATTGTTTTGTCTTCATTTGTTGATACAAGTTTCACAAATTGAAGGATTTTGACATCAAACATAGAGAACATCTTTTTAATATCACATCTTCAAGACTTGTGATTTAAAAAAACCAATTACATGAAATTTGAGTTCTTTTTTTGTGGTGCATTTTTTAGGAGACTAAAAGATGCACTTAGTTTTCACTGTCAAATGTCTGTTGAAATCAGGTGTCAGAATTTTACTTCTTTTTATTTAGAATGAAAATTGACAATCTTGCAGCATCACATGACTTCTGTTATTGAGGTTTTAATCAACAGAGTAAACATGGCAAGACTGTTATGTGGTACCTTTTCCTTATCTCTGTGATGGAGAGGCCCTTAAAAAGTTCCCAGGTAGGAAGAGAGTATAATGGTTATCTGCAAATGCAAAATGTGACTTCTGTAATTATTCATTTGGACATTGGATTCTGTTAAGGTGCATAGGTCTTGCCTGGAGTTCACTCTGTTGTGCTCAATCCTCCATGACCACATGCACCAGATCCAGTTAATCAGCCAGGTGAAGTTGCATGACAATGTGAACTGAGCAGTTGAGTTGCTGAAAACAGGTGATATGTGTAGTCAGCATGGTGGAGGAACTTTAACTTGGTCTCTCATTACATGATTTAACTCTCTTGATAGTCAGTGAGAGTTAACAGGTTTCCTTTAGTATGAGGATATGTATCTTTTACAAATTCTCTGAATTGTTTACCTGATCTGGACAATTACTCAGTATATACATAATCAGTAGATCTTTTAAAGCTTTTCCAGAAATTTTCTGAAGGTTCTGTTGGAAAGTGACCCTAGAGGCTTACCTTGCAAGTCACAGCTGCTGGACACTGTTTTCACAGTGAAAATTGGGAACGGGAATAGCAAAAATTCTCATTTGAGCTCGATGATATGCAGACAGCAAGTGTTATATGTGTGAGAATAATGAATTACAGCCATGTTAGTGCATTATTTATGCTTCTCTCCTTCACCCTGTACACTTTCCTTTCTGTAAAGTATTTCCTGAAAGGAAAATATATGTTACTTAATATTTAAACATTTTACTGCACCAACATGATGAATAAGCAGGAAGACTCATTGCTTGACTAGAACAAGGTAAAAATGGAAGAAGGTGAATAAAAACATGTTCAGAGAAAGAACAGAGTACCACAAATAAGCAGAATACAGGATGGATGATGCAAGGGTAGGAGCAAAATGGAAAGGAAGAACAGTAAGAGCAGATTTGGAAAAAATACAAATGATCTACTGAGTGCCTAGATAAGGTAACAGAGAATTTGAAGGTAAAAGGGACAGGACAGGCTGATGGGGGAAAAAAAGTCCTACCTATTCTGTGTGGACTTGAAGCCAAGAGTCCTAGCTTAATCTTAGATACCCAGCAATAGTTATAGAACTTGCTTGCAGAACTCGTTAGGCAGCAGAATATGTATTGAGACCCAGAAACTAGCAAGTATTTATAGGTTTAATATATACAAAATGTTTTGTTCTTGTTCTAGTGGTAGATGTCTGTGCCATGGTGTTAGAGATGCTGCTCCTTTCCAGTGATCGAACTAGCAGGAATTCAGTTTCACCTGGCTCCCCCTGCTCCTCTCCTTGCATTCAAAATAACATGTTTAAAACATGTAATATCATGCTATGTTCACAAGTCAAGAACTAAAATGAGTACAGAATTACTAAAAAACCCTAATTTAGGTGGGATTCAGGTATCCCTAACTTCAGAAATTTACAATGGAAGTGTCTACATGTAAGCTAATTCTATAAGCACCTACAATGCCCAGTGGAGGCCTAGTCAATACAATTTATGGAGTCTAGAGACAAAGTCTAGACATCTATGGGAGTGTCTATTTCAGGGTAAACTGAACACTTCTCCAGACTCCAGTGAATTAATTGACTAGTTCTCCAGTGACAAAAGTGGTTGTGTTAGCATCCAGGTCACATACAGATACCTAAATATAGGCCAGCTAAATCCCCCACCACATACACAATACATTGCAAACTATTTTTGGTAGGGTATCACTTAATACACAGGACAATCCTCCTAAGGGTGTTGATCAGTCATGCATGCTGAAGAAGACTCCTTAGTAGGGCAGAAACTATTTTAAAACTTGGAACAAAGAATTACTTTTTAACACTAGGTATAGAGATATTGAGACACAATTTTTTATCTGCAGTCCCTAGCTTCAATGCTTTAAGAATCTACTATGGTTAATTTAGCACAGTAAGCTAAAGTTTGACCTCCAACTTAAACCTATCACCCCAGTCATATTAAGGTTTCAGAGAAACCAATAATTTCTGAACTGATTGCTGCAAACCTTAGGCTTAGAAAAATCCATAGTACTTATTATCAAGGTTGAGACTAAGGTGAAGTTTCCGTGACACCTCCACTGGTTATTATCACAATTCTAAACCCTGTATTTGTTGAGGTCTGGCTCACAAGATGTAAACAATTGACAGTGAGAATATTTCCTTTTAGAATAACAATTTTGACATAGAAGATGAAAAAAGGCTTTCAATAAAAATAAAAACCTGACAATTTAAATATATCTCAAGTCGATAATTTTGTGGAGTTTCTAAAATCTGCTTTGTTTGCAAAAAATTATAAGAAATAACATCAAAACTTAAAGTTTTATACTTAAGTATTCCTAAGGCACAGAAGCAACAGTGCTAAAAATACTCATGAGAAAAGTCTATTGTTTTATTTGCAAAAAAACCAAAATATCTTGAAATGTTTGTGTAAAGTTTACTGCTCAAATATATAGAATGGTCTGAAAAATGAAGCTATATTTATGTTTGGTTTGTTTTATTTTGTTTTTCTTTTACAAGCGCTGGATTTTTTGGAGGTTGCTTGTTTTTTTGTTGGTGGTTTTTGTAGCATTGCAGCTGGCCCAATAAAATGTTACTATTTGAATAGAAAGATGTTAAATTTATATTTTGAACTTGATTATTTCATAATTATTTGGTAATTACATATGACGTTTTTGCTACAGCTTCTACCTGTGATACCTTTCTTACCTTGTATGTAGGGAGGTGGTTAAATTCCAGAAAATTTTATTTAATAATGTATCTGGAACATTAAACATATATTTTTTTTCACTGTAGAATGAAAAGGTTTGCAGTTTGGTTTGCACAGGGGCAATGAATGCTCCAGAATTCAAGGTCTGGGGGTTTTTAAGTCTGGAATTTTGATTTTGATACATGTATCTTCACCCTGATTTTTTCCTTCAGGTATAGCTTCAGGAAGTGTCTTTTGAGATGTTTATAGAATGGAGGAGGCCTCTAGAAGGGTACTGGAGATATGAGTGGGGGAACTTAGCCTTCTCAGCTGTGGTGGGCTGGTCCTGGCCAGAAGCTAAGTACTGTTGCTTGCTCACTCAGTGGGATGGGGAGGAGAACTGGAAGAGCAAAAGCCAAAAATTGGTAAGTCAAAATAAAGACAGTTTAATGAAGGAAACAAACAGATGCACAAGCAAGGCAAAATAAGGGATTTATGCACTACTTCCCATCAGTAGGAACATCTTTAGCCCTGAAAAGCATGTGTAACTTTACTTGGAAAGACAAAAGCCACAACCACGAATGTCCTTGCTTCTTCCCCCTTTCCCTGAGCTTTTACTCCTGAGCATGGTGTCCTATGATATAGATTATCCCTTTGGCCAATTTGGCTCAGCTGCCCCAGCTTTGTCTCCTCCCAGTTTCCTCTGAACCCCCAGGCTACTTGCTGCAGGAACAGAGTGGCAGGAAGAAAACCTCGATGCTCTGCAAACACTGCTCAGCAATAGCCAAAACACTGCTGTGTTATTGACACTGTTTTAGTCACAAATCCAAAACACAGCAACATACCACTAACGTCTAAAGACAACGAGTAAGGAAATGTAACAGCTCAATACTCCTCAATTCTAGCATAAGTGATGTGATTACTGTTATTTCCTACTGTTATCACCATACATACATATGAAAGAATTTAGCCATAGAAAATACAGCTTTTCAGGTAAACCCAGTAAAAATTTGAAAGGTATAATTAGGATGTTTTATACTACGTATCAACACGTCATGATTTAAGTCCAGCCAGCAATTAAACATCATGCAGATGCTTGCTCGCTCCGTGTCCCCTCACAGTGGGATGGGGGAGAGAATTGGAAAAAAAAAAGTAAAACTCATGGGTTGAGATAAAGACAGTTTAATAGGACAAAAAAGGAAGGAATAATACTAATAGTAATAATAATACAATATACAAAACAAGTGATGCACAATACAATTGCTCACCACCTGCTGACCAATGCCCAGCCAATCCCTGAGTCACAGTGTTCACTGGCCAACTCCCCCTGGTTTATATATTGGGTATGACATCATATGGCATGGAATACCACTTTGGCTTGTTTGGGTGATCTGTCCTTGCTGTGTTCCCTCCCAGCTTCTTGTGCACTCCCAGCCTTCGCTGGCAGGGTGGTATGAGAAGCTGAAAAGTCCCTTGGCTTGGCATATACACTGCTTAGCAACAACTAAAACATCAGTGTGTTATCAACATTATCCTCATCCTAAATACAAAATGCAGCACTATACCAGCTACTAGGAAGAAAGTTAACTTTATTCCAACCAAAACCAGGACACAACACTAATGCTTTGTGGACTAAAGACTTGCATTTTTTAAAAATAAAGCCAGAAATGAGCGCAAAGCAAAAATTATTCAGGAAGTCTAGGAACACACTATAATAGCATTTATATGTTCAAGGTAAAATTGAGAGATAAGTCAATGAGTGAACTGTGAAAGATAATTTTGAAATTGTTCCTGTTCCAGAAGATGTATAAAAAAGGTAAAAGCTGTTGGGAGGACAGAGAGAAGGAGAAAAAGAAAACGAGAGTGCTTAGATCCAGAAAGGCTACCACCTTTGAAGTTATTTGTATCTGCAATAGTTTCCTTCTTTGGTGGTAGAGTTTTCAAGAAAATGTCATCTTTGAATCAACAGACTCTCTTAGCACATCTGAAAATATTCCCTTCTGTTTATCACACTCTCATGAGAGACTTTCTCTGGAGACTCTCCAGCACAGGGCCCCAAAGATGATGAAGGGACTGGAGCACCACTATATAAGGAAGGGTTGGGAGAGTTAGGACTGTTCAGCCTGGAGAAGACGAGGCTCAGGGGACATCTCATCAATGTGTATGAAGGGAGTGTGTAAAGAGAATGGAGCCAGGCTTTTCTCAGTGGTACCCTGTGACAGGACAGGTAATAATGGGCACAAACTGAAACACAGGAGGTTCTATCAGAGCATCAGGAAAAACTGTGAAGATGAGTGAGCACTGGCACACGTTGCCCAGAGACGTTGTGGAGTTTCCATCTTTGGAGATACTAAAAAACCATCTAACAAAATCCTGGGCAACTGGTTGTAGGTGGCCTTGTTTGAGCAGCAGAGTTGGACCAGATGACCTCCAGAGGTCCCTTCCTACCTCAACCGTTCCATGATTGAGATGGATTTATATGGCTCAAGAATAGAAATCCACATTTGACTTAGTAACTCTTAGAGTCAATGGAGAGATGCAGACTCACCTAAAATGCAGTTAAGTTTAGCCAATAATGAGGGTAAAATTTACCCTAACACACTTATTCCTTTGCATTAAATAGAAAGATAACTTCATATGACTACTTTTCATGGCAACTTCTCCACTGTAGAAAACCACAGGTAAAAAGAGACATCCAACCCTGTATTTTCTTTCTGTCTCTTTGTAATCTGAGGAAATTAATACAGTGCAGATGTGGGATGATTATATATTCACATATTCCTCATAGGGTGATTAAGAAGCTGCAATTAAAAGTTTCTTTTGCAGCAGCCCAGTGGTGTAAGTGAAAATGACAACAGGGTATCACAGCACCTATTAATAAAATTGCTTCCATTAAAAAAAAATTGCAGTTAAATGAGTACTGAACGAATGTTTCATCTACCTTGACCTTATTGTTCTCAGCATTGGCTATTGTGATCAGTCTCTCAAATTTCCCATTTGAAGACTTGGAACACAAAACAGTGAATTTTTTATCAAGCAGCCTAAATTTCTTGACTTATATACATGAAACTTATGTCTGAATTTTAGCGTATATTTCAGTAGCGGACTGAAGAGACTATTTGTTTGTTTCTTTCTATCTTTGAGATTTATTTGAGGTACCATGTCCATTGTCAAAAGCAAGTATAGGTGACATTGGTGTAAAAGTTATGTCTCTGAACATGTGGCTCCATGTAGAGTCAATAAAAAGCAGACGGGAATTTTACAGTCTGATTTGCCTTCATTGAAGACCTCTACTTCAGAATAGATTGAATTGTTCTTTAGAAGTGTCTCCCTTAACTGCAAAAGGACCCTAAAATGACTCTATCTGCTTAGGTCACCTAATTTTTAGATATGTAATTTACAATAGATTTATCCCACTCTTCATTTCATCCTGAGTGAAAGCTGAGACTGACTATCACACACTTTCTTTTGTTAACACACTTGTTCTCTCCCATTCACATAAAGGAAATGGTGTAAACTATTTCCTTTAACAGTAACTTTTCTGTAAACTATTAACCTGCACCCATTACATTAAATGTATTGTTAATCCTACTTTCAAAGTTCTTATCCTCCATCCATTGCTAAATATAGAGTCCTTTACACACATATTGTCCTTTCCAACTACATATTGTAGTTGGAAGTGCAATAATGGATAGCCAGAGTATGTATACTGTGGACAGGTTGATGATTTATCAGTGTATTCTGGCCATTATTCACCACACTGTGTAGAACAGACTTGCAGAATCTGAAGGGATTATTCTCTTCTTAGTGGTTTTGAGATTCCCTGTCCAAAGCTCAATATTTGCCATCATGTTATGTTAAGAAAGTTTTGGCTTTTGAATTTAAGTCCAAGAGAATGTCGAGCACTCATGGTAATACATGTATTAAAGTATTAAATTGTCTTTTCCTGCTTTTTTTCCCTTTCCTTAGCACATCGCTTGAATAATTGCAAATTTCATTGACTTCAACAGGACAATGTGGGTGAATCAGAAATACAAATTAATGGCTCAATGTCTCGTCATATATGTTTCCAGTAAAATACAAACATAACAAATTAGACTGACAACATTAATGGTATCAAGATAAATGATCTGTGTTGTATTAACACAGCAAATAATTTGAGCAATTGCAGGAAAAAAATAAGATTCTGTTTATTTTAAAATTAATTTTATTTTTTTATAACTAACAGCAGGCATTTTTTTATAACATGTAGTGTATCCACATTAATTAATATTAGTTTTCTCAGCTGACACTTTTCCTTCTATTACCTATATAAGAATATGTCTTATAATGTCAACAGCTAGTTTTTTGTGTTACTTTAATGTAGAAGTTATTAAATAAAAATACCAAAGATTTTTAACAGTAAAGACAGTCATATATTTCATTCACTAACCACGTCACTTAGAAAAAAATTTGGCAGTTGTTTTTTTCTACCTCAGAGGTGAATTTAAAAACTTGTCAGGGGAAACAAGTTTTTAACTGGTTTCATGCCACTGCAATGGTCATATGCAGAGTTCAGCACATTATGCCACTGCTTGTTATTAGCTGCCAGCCTGAAGTAGAGTTTTAAATTGGCAGTTGATGCCTCTCAGAAAATTTTGGAATTAACATTTTGTATTTTTAAGTGGTAATAAATCACTTACTGAAGAGCCATGAGTAGTATATATTCCTCCACCTTCTTAGTCTTTAGACACATATGAACATTCATAAAATGTTACTGAATTTGCTGAGACCTTGACAATTCTCTTGATCACAAGGACTTTTATTTTGTTAGCCTGTTTTTTCAGTGCACTAGCAGTAAGTGGACAGAACCTGCTACCAAATTAGCTAAATAAAAATGTATAACAGATTTAATGATTGTAAATAACACTTCAATGAGCAGAAAAACAAAGAACATTGTCCAAAGAGTTTAGAAGAGCTGAAGAAAGAAGAAGGAAATGTGTATAAATAAATAAATAAATTAAAAAAAAGCACCTTCAACTTACTTATTGCTGGTCAGCTTTTTTTTTTTTTTTTTTTTTTTTACNTTTTTTTTTTTTTTTTTTTTTTTTGCAAATGCAATTTCTGCTATCATAGAGTCATGGAACCATTTAGGTTGGAAAAGACCTTTAAGCCTTTAAGATCATCGAGTCCAACCATCA
>VYZV01043818.1:163-12167 GCA_013401275.1 Pandion haliaetus | reverse complement strand
AAAAAACCCCGAAAAATACATTACCTTCTGAGGACTCACGTCAGAGAAGTCAGAATCCAAATTAAAGCTCAGCATCTGAAGGGAGAATCTGAGGGCACCAAATCAAGTAGAGGACCTGATCCAGAGGTTAAGTTACATAAAGCACTGAAAGATCACTTTCTTCCCAAATTAACCAATCACACATGTTATTTTCTGGACTTGAAACCTTTAGCTGATACTCTGAAGGAAGGTGATAACATTGCTTTAAAGGCTAGGAAAGATGGAATTGGCTTTTCATCACATAGCAACACGCCACTGTTCAATACAGAGCTCAGGAGATCTGTAGCAGTACTGACAGCTACATTAGAATCAGTATTACCTAAAGTACTTTGCACAGCCTCAGTGAAAATTAGTCAGACGCAACTGCTGTTAGATAACTCCTCTACGTTACTGATCGTGAGACAATCAGATGTAATAATGTTAAAGTTCTGTTCATTGAAGAAGGAAAAGGCTTGCGGTCATCTTAAGTGGAAATTCAGGACAGAAATACTAATAGAAGATGTAAGAAATAAATGGACTGAAGTTGTACTCTATAAACTCTTAGAACCCTCTCAGCTTTCTAGACAGACATGGAACAGTTATTCACTGTTACCAATCTTGTTTGCATTATTCCGGAAACAATTTGTACAAAAAGTGAGGATGAATAAACCAAAACCATGTTTAAATGCAAACAAGTTGATTTATCAAACAGCATTATCTTTGAAGGAAATCCTATTAGCGATTCAGACTGCTTCAAACCCACTGCATCTGAGAACATTTGAGCTTCTAAAATTCATTATTTCAATTCACAAGCTTTGTCAATATGACATGCAGGACAAAATGAGATCAGGCTACAAATTCATTTTAAGGTGGTCAAATGCCACAGGAAGTACAGGGTAGCCAACATTACATATAATTTAATAAAATAGTACAACGCGCTCTAGCAGCACTCGCTTACAAAATTAAGCAAGTAGTCCTGCGAGCAATAAAGCTAAGAAAACGCCAGTTCCAATGGATCAGGTCTTGTGGTTGGAGTCACTGGAGTCTTAAAAAAAAGTATTAAGTGTGTACACAGGGATGAGTAATAAGGTCTCTCTTTTCCACTTGACTCCTGTTTTCATGAAACATAAGACTCATGTCTTTAAAATTACCTCTCCACCAGTTGAAAGGTTATGGAGGGAAGAGAAGTGGAAAAGACTGATTTCCTAGGAGCCTCCACTGATATGATTACACAACAATTTATTATAGTGCTATGGCAAAAATTCTTTTATACCTGAGGATCACATTTTCTTTCCAGAACCCTGTAGTAAATGTCTCTTCATAAAGCGTTGCAAAAGTCCTTTGATCACTTGCAGAACGGACTGCCAGCCATTAGGAGGAAATCTCTTTATAGACCTAAGTAAGAGGTTGCTTGTATGTTTATCAGTATATAATATTTTCTCATTAGTAGCCCAAACAAACGCTGGGGCAAAGTGCAATGAAAGGAGAAGAAATAGCTGTTCAAAGAAAACGAGGATTTCTCTGTGCTGCATAGTCTTCTGATTTATATTGTTAAATACTAAGCAAGAAGACCAATGGGAAGTCCATTTGGTAGCACTTCCCATTTTAAAGGTACCTTCAATGTTGTGCAACCCCTTCACAATTTACTGCACTTAAAAAAGTTATTTTCCTCCTGGCCCTGCATTTTTACAGAGCAGTAAAGGGGCTCTGATAGCATGACTCAGTTATTTGAAAATGGAAAGCAGAGAAGAAATGGGGGAAGAGAACTCATCACAAAAGAAACAGTGTCTGTGCCACTGCTTTCTGTTCAGAGTGTTCTGCCTAGGAGCTACCGAGCTGACCAGAGCCCAGGCAGAAAGGGAGACCTGAAAGGCTAAAAATTCCTGTTACGTGTTCAGCAAATTCTGTATCAGGAGAGAGGTAGCTAGAAAGGACAGCCTAGGGAGAGGGAGAGCTTTAGCCAAGGGTGGTTACGGATTTAACATTGGACACCCAACTCATTCTATGACAAAAACCAAAACAAAACCACCCCCCTCAATTATGTTCCTTTGGTATTTAGCATCCTTCCAGATTTAAAGGACATCAAGCTATTTCTAGTGAAAACTGAAAAGACTGTGGATTAGTTTGGGGAAGAGTTTTCACTTGTGCTGTTTTGGGAGTTTGGGAAAAAAACTGAATTGTGTTACGATTCTCTGGCAATGTTACTTAAGACTACCAGGATGCATGCGTTCACTGTACCTATCTCTCAGTTATAATGCCTTTTGTTGTCCTATATATACCTAAATGAAGAGATGGTCAAGATTAGTGAAAGAAGTGCTCCTTCCAAGAAAGTACTGCAGTATTTCCTGCACTTTGGGGGAAAATGAGCAAACAAAAAAACCCAAACACGTGGACGCCTAAAGATGTTTAAAAAACCCCAAAACCTTTTTCATTGTTGTATGTAACGTTATTTGCCTGTGCTTATCCAAAGTCTGTTCTTGCTTTTCCTGTGATTGTTCAACATAATCTGCATGTAAGCCGAGAGATGAATTTCTTGATAGCAAAGTACCAAATACAACTTCTGTGGAATACCGATAGGCAGGTCGCCACTAAGTTCCATGTTCGGGACTGATACTCCACAAAACCTTTCATTGGGAATTACTTCTATAGCTAGCTAAGGCTGCGTAAACAGAACTTGCAGCTGTGGGACCTGAAATAACAAGAAGATATTGCTGTTTTCATCCCCCAAATTAAAACTATGACCAATTTCTAACACTTCTGAATGCACCTCTGTGTCAGTTTGTGTAACACTTGAACGTTCTTTTTCAGTGTGTACATTAAAAGAGTCTGTTTTCAAATTATCCTCTCAATGTAAGTAATGATATTTTGACTACGAGTTTTGTACAGGCAAATGATGGGCTCTAAAAATGTAGCTGAGCATCCATCCACTGGTGGCCCTTTTTAGCAGGGCTCTTACGTTGTACGTTCTCCATCACAGAATTTGCTGCTGTTTCAAACTATTCAGTCATTTTCACCAGTTCTGGAGATTCTAGGAGAGCTCCTGTTTTGAGAGAATTAGTGTTTGCTCTCACTGTTGCCATACTGACAACTCAGCGAAGACCAGCTTATTTTAAAAAAGCTGTTCCTAACTCTTTCAGCTGTGAAAATTTATCTTCAAAAGGTGACATGACTGCCACTGATTCAGTGACGTGAATCACTCTCAAGCATCTATTTTGAGAAGTTTATGCTACCTGCTAATCTCAGTAAGGATCTAGCTGTGAAATGTAATGATGGCAATTTATAAATTGTTTTTTAAAAGCATTTAGAAGCACAAATCCCATTGATTTGGGAATAAAATTTTGGCTCCCGAATTATCAAAGCACTTGAAAAAAATTTCCAATTAGCTATTTCTCTGCTAATAATTCTAACATAAGTATCCAGGTAAAATCATTTCCCAATAATCCAAACCTACCTTATGCCTTTCCTTTGAAAAAAAAAAAAAAGTTTCCAGTTTTTCACCGTAGCTGTATGTTGTCTGTTTAGAAAAATACCGTACATTGTTACGCAGTGCTGGTAGGCACAAAATCATCAGTATGAGGGTCCTACAACGTTTGAACTTTTGTTTGTTTGACCCAAAACTGTGGTACAGGACCAAAGCACACCACCACCACCACCACCACCACCAGAAGTGAGCTCAGTTTACCTCGCTGCATACCTTTGAGCCTGTAGTTGAGGAGACACGTTCCTAGACAGAACACCCTCAAGGCTAATCTGGACCCCCTCCAAAACAGCCTCTTCTGGGGCCTGCGTCTGGCTGAGACATGGGCTTAGGAACAGGAAAAATTTCAAGGAAGAAATTTGATAATTAGTCTGACGTTTATCTTACCTGCTTTTGTGTGCACAAAATACAACTGCTGTATTAAGATGGAATGTATTTCAGAGATCCACCACAGACTTGTATGGTAAAAAAAAAAAAAAAAAAAAAAAGTATCTCCCCACAATATAATAATGAAAAATTGAATCAAGACAGTGGGGGAGATAATTATTTTCTTAATGTTTGCAGAGCGCTCAGAGATTGTAATATAAAAGATCCTATAAATACACGTTTACTATCTTAGCAACTTCTAACTATGCAAACTTCCAGACCTCCAGTGTTATGCTCCTGTATCACTCCATTGAGCAAAATAGAAGTAGGCATCTGAACGGCAAACGTTTTTTAACTTGTTCTCTCATTTGGCCAGACACTACAGGTTCAGAAAACTTAGGTCGGTATCAATGACCACCACTACAGAGTTACTTCTAGTGGAAAGAAATTCTCCATTTTTAGAAAGACAAAAATAAACTAAGAGGGGGTAATGACACCAAGTGAGTCTTGAGGTACACTTTTAACTAGAAATTAATGAAGAATCATATGTAACCACTTTCTTTTTTTCAAATTTCAGTCTGAGGTTTAACATTCTTATCGGCCTTCTCTGCTACACGCTGAAAGTCCAAGCTTGGATGCATCATTTACGTGTTCCCTGCCAAGGGGGCACGATTCAGTATGACTCATTCATCTGTTAAAATAAGGCTCGTTCCAGTATTAACTTGGGCGAAAACAAATCTGCACAGAGAGTAACAAAACCTAAGTTCACCGTCTTCGCAGTTTTCTGCAGTTTTTAACTGAAACTGCTTTCTGGCAGTACAGTTGTGACAATTCAGCGTAATTTGGTGCCTCTTTATCAAATTATTCTCGCTTTCTTACAACCGCACGTTAAAGAAACAACCTATAATGAGGCAATTTTGGGATTAGTAATTTTAAAATAAAAAGTTTGGCAACTGCAGTTTTCGTTGTGCAAGACGAGGTTATATGTCACGCCGCTTGCCGATTACTTTTTGTACTTTTGAAACCTATAGTTCACTTAATTGAATGATGCATGAAGAACAAATGTGCAACGAAACATTCATATTCAAAACAGGGGGAAAAAGAACATCTTTTACCTTTTGTCAGCAAAACCATCACTCCTCCCTGCAGGTCTTGTGACTTTGAAAGTTTTCTTTTCTCTTAACAAAACCAAAATCCAGTTGTGGTCACTTAGCGATTATATTCTCTTGCTGGAAACACACTACCATCAGCAATAATCACCTTTAGAGCAGTCCTGCTATTCACATTTGCCTCGATTGCCAAATATTCATTTAACTAACTTTGCCCACTTAAATACCTCATGGTTGTTTTTTCAGTGACAGAGGTATAAATTATTGCCCTGCAAAACTTCCTATCCCGTAAGAACAAGCTCTGCCTTTTGGTACGTGCACCTTTTAAGCAAATGTATTTTGGTTTCGCTCAGGAGTTGTCGTGGTTAAAGAGCAAATGACAACGTGGAGGCAAAATGAATTTGGATAGCAGAACACTTTAATCACAGACGTTGCAATTTTATCAATCGCACCACTTCCCTGCCATTTGGAAGACATGAAGAGGTCCGGGAGAGACAGCACAGCAGTTCCAGCCATGCAGCACGTGGTTCTGGGGTCCCCTGGGCTCATCCCCACTCCCTGGGGTTGGAGAGATGATCCCGGACTCTGCTGCAGGCTCTCGGGTTCCCCCCCCCTCCCGCCGCCCCCAGCATCTTTTCTGTGTACTATGTTTACCTCTTAAGTGTCCTCAGCTACAGGACTGGGCCACTACAGGACCTCGCTGACGATCAGCCCCTTCAAACCACACACTCATTTCCTGTTTTGCTGCGCCATCGCTGGAGCTCACCATCTGCTTCTTCGGACGCTCCTGGGCATGTTTGCACTGTTGCTCAGGACACGTGGTTCATCATACGTCATCTCCTTCTACTACAGCAAAAAGTTAGTTAAAGTTCATGGGCTTACGCTCGTAGCAATGCTGACTAGCCCTAACTCCTGCGAACAGCTACAGAAATCCCGTCTGCGTTACAGAGATGAAACATCTTCTTTGCCTCCTGTTAAATACATAGCTTATGTAGACAGAAAGGGCCCAACATGACATTTCGGTTATGCTGAAAAAAACCCACATATCCACCTCCCACCGAGAAGCTTCTCTTAAAATTCAAGCCTACTCCATCCCCAAATACCTTTCCTTCTAAACGCAGTAACTAAATGTTTTCTGGGTCACACCCACACTTGTAACTAATCTCCTACCCCTGGAAGGCCACCGGGAGTTCACAACTCGCATCGTCTGTCTTCCGATTAAAAAAAAACCAAACCATCATCAACACAGCCATGGGAAAGTGCTGTCTGTGCACAGCACCCACTGAAACCAAGTTTCTCAACACTCAGGGCAGATACACCTCTACCGTAGCTTGCCAGGCCAACTTCGGGAAAAGTTTTAACTAGACATGGGCAAAAAGTTGCCAACACTAGTCTTGGTTGGTACATTTAAAGCAAAGTATCATTATTTTGTCATACAAGATACAGCTAAGTATTTTCTTTTTACTACACTGGAAATGGGCCAGCTGCCTGATTTGGCATTTAAAAGCGTGGTGAAATGGTGCGAAATTCGTCTCGTCATTCTGTTACTAAGTGAAAATAAAAGGGAGGAAAGAATTTACAAGGGAGCAAATATATTATTAGCTATACTGAAACTATGCTGAATTTACTTACTTGAACTTCGCAATACTGCATTCCAGCTGCAGCAATCAAAACAGGTGACATGTAAAAGCAATGGAAAAAATACGCAAAAGCGCAAGTCTTGTTTAAAGGCTCTGTATAAATAGAACACAGCCAGATCTTGGGTGGCACACAAGTTCAAATTCAAAATCAAAAAAACGAACTTTTAAAAGGAACTTAAAAGACACCAGGTAGTCTTAATTTTTAGCACTCTGGATTTAAATGTTTATAAGAGAGAGCATTGTGCTACAAGAGAATCTAAAAGGCAGCCAGTGCATTTTGATTGTATAAACTTAAATACACAAAGACTGAAATTGCTGTGACACACAATCTATCAGACACTATTCTAAACCAGGGATTTAAGGTAACTGAAATTCAGTTCGAGATGGTGAGACAAGCTGAACTTGTAACTGGACAACATCTCTTTAAAAATCAGAACTTCTCAAAGAATATTCTATTCTCAAAGAATAGAAGGCAAGGTACTTTCACGTGTTTTCATCTTTATTTAATGAGCACTTTGTTATTTTTCGCTAAAGATTTTCATTCATTTTATCTAGTAAAACCATTCAGTTCTGTACATACGACAAATCTGGGCAGGCTGTGCATCTCTCTCGAAATAAAATCCAGGAAACGGTGGGTTTTATGCATCAGTATTTCGGTACGCATCAGTAGTTTTTCTAGAGTGTTTCACATACATAAATAGAGCACATCAAAGTACTGTTTCTTTCTATACGTTGGTATTTGGACTCCAACAGCCATTTGTGCAACCCATTCTCACTTCGGAAGAAAGAGGCTTCCTTCAATTGCAGAATTCCATCAAATATTGTTTACCTGCAATTCTGACGTGCACAGGGGATTACACAAAATGCAAAGCTTTCTCGCAGCTATTATGTTAAACTCTATTCCAACTACAAGATTCGGTAATATTACCAAAATGATGTTTACGTTTTGGAAGGGGCTTTGGTTGCAAGATGTCCGCTCTTCCAGACTTCTGTTTTCTGGAATGAAACAAACAGCTCACTGAAGGATTAAAAACATATTTACGCTTGGCTTGCTTTAGTTGAACCAAGATGAATAAGAGTCATAACGGTAGTATAACCATGAAGCAGGTCATCCTTTATGTCATTACATTCTCTTAACACGAAATTCCCAGTAACTATTCGATCGCATCCTATTTCCCCATGTCCAAAAAAGCCAAAGAGGGGAACGTTAGGAAAAAACTTCCTAAACGCATCTGCTTCCATATTCCTTTTGGTTTTATAATGCCGATATCCTCTGCCAACACACGCAAACATGAAGCCAATGGTGTTCCGCTCGGGGATGTTTGCTGCTTTGAGACGCTGCATGGCGGCTTCTGCTGTCCTCTCATCAGCTACATCCTGGTCTAACAAAACAGTGGCACTCTGGATCTGGGGACCGCTGAAAGCCAGCCCAACCACGCCGCAGGCATCGCCGGGCTGGGCATTGTTACTGAAAGGCAACAGGCACCAAGTTAGAGAACCTTCCAGGGAGACCGCTCCCGACCCGAAGAGACTTCTGCCGTGGCAGAAGTAGGTTCCAAAGCAGACCAACGTCCTAGTGAGGCTGAAAGCCACCCACACGCTAAAAAACCAACCAAAGCCTTGAAACTTTAGCAACTTTGTTTTTTTAAGCAACCTTTCACAAGGAAGAGCTTTCGTACGCATTCCCAGGGATCAAGCATAAGCCCACCTTGCAGATGCACACCAAGTTCAGCAGTTTGTGTGTGTCACAGCTCTGCAATTCCAACTAAACTATTCGTTAAACCTAAGACAAGCGAAGGTAGTCGGCATTTACCTATCAAACCAGGGCAGCAGTCACGTTGATTCACGTTGCTTTAAGTCTCCTTGGTTAGCCAGGCCACACTGGTTTTAGTAGTTACCTACTTTTGCTTTATTAGCAGTAATTTAATATGCGGTCAACTCTCTTATTTGGAGTAACGCTGCAGCTAGCATACATCAGGTGCAAGAAAAATGCTGGCATTGCTACAGAGTCCAGACCTACGCTGGCACGAGAGGAGCCCGTGGCAACGTCTGCACCGCACACCCCTGCACAGGATGCTCCCGTGAGGATGCACCGGCACCTGCGAGTCAGACGGCACAAAGGGCTCTCCCTGTGCAGCAGAGCAGCTGGAGCAACTGGAGCCCAAATCGGCCCTGCAGGGATCCTGGCGGAGGGAAGGGGTTTAAGCTAGATGAGATCTCGCTCACTCCTGCCAGCGCCACAGCCTTCAGCAGCAGCCTATTAGATGTGCTCCTGGGGCACGTCCCGTTTGCGTGTTCAGCTGCTGCTCTGTAATGTGAACCAAAGCGAGGCTGATACAGAAACAAAATGTTCACATAAATGGTCTCTGTCACAGTGAGTGATGATTTATCTGCAAGCCACAGAGTAAACACAGACTGCAATAAATACATCAGGTATCTGAAGGTGGAAATCTCCATCGCAGTGGGCTTCTCCGAGCTGGGTTTCCAGAATCCAATTTGTAACACAGTCATACAAAGCTTCCAGCTTTTCCAGCTAGATCACAGCGTAGCAGTCGGACTTTGTTATCTTACCAAAAAATGTTATCATTTTACTACTGTTAATGGGCATTTCTAGTATGACGTAACTAAAAGGCTAAGGCTTCTGCAGTGTTTCTCCCATTTTAAATCTTCTTTACGATTTACCCTGAAAAAGATACCTACTTCTCAGAGGTCAGTGATGTAAAGCTCTCCACTTGTCCCCCAGCCAGGATGATACTTTTCTCATTCAAAGGATTGACTATTTGATGAAGAAATCGAGTCGCTCCAGACTTCCAGGAGTTGTAGCCAAAGAGAAGAACCACCCGGAGATCTGGGTTATTCTTCAGACCTACGAACAAAACCACAAACACCAATCCTCTTATTTTTAAATCCTGACCCCTGAAGTCCAACCATCCTAGCCTCTCCTCAAATAACACATCACATCGTTAGTAATGGCTTTCCACTGCTGCCGTTGGGAAAAGAAGACACAAGTTGCTGAGGCGTTCAGGAGCCTGGCTGCATTCCCCACGTAAGTGAGAACTTCTGAAAAGAACCTAGCGAGGAAAAGAAGGCTGCATCTGCTTCCTCCAGCTTTCAACATCCTTAGCAGAGCATCTGAGTTTTAGTGCAGCCTCTGGAGGCACAGCTCTTCCGTTTTACTTGGCAGCCTTGATAGTCCTTCTACAGGTAAGAACCAGGCGTATAGGTTATTCAGCAAGCACCACAACACAATAAATAACTTCACCTGAAAATTAAGTACATTACATACATAAGCCAGTTGCTTATCCCAAGGCAGAGACTCCCAGGTTCCTAGAAGACTCGAGAAACCCTCATTGTATTACTCTTCATAAACGATATACCCTGCTGACGACACAACATGAGGAACGTAGACTGTGTTTATTGAAATACGCTGTCTTCCATTCTACCTTTCCTTGCTACACCACCTGACTTGGGATCTAAGTGCAAAGTTATTTTGGAGAAGAAGAGAAGCAGCTCCTCCCCACTCATGTCTAACCTGCAGCGATGGGAATCACTCCCAATGGCACAAACTCACTTGTCGTTCTTTTTAAGCCATTAGATGTTGCTCAAAACCTAACAGCTCCACTTGGAACCTAACTGAGGTACTCTGAGATCAATATGCAGGCTAACTTAAGTCTGAATACTCCAGAGAACGGGAAGAACGGGGGCACATAATTACCAGCGGCAGCCCGAGAGAGCCACACCGTGCTCTACGAATGGAGTTAGCACACAAGCTGTTGCTTCCATGCTGGCGCCCCTAAAAGAGCAATACCACGCTTCACAAAAGCCCCAAAAAAGGTGAGAAGAGGGACATACCTGCTTCAGCAAATTTACTTTCATCAAAGACCCTGTTCTTCAAGTCTTTTGAAAAATGGAAAGTATGAATTTTCACCCCATCGATTTTAGGAAACAACAGAGCAAACCCAGCTTCGCCCTCTTCAATTTCTTGAGGTTGATTGCTGCTCGAACCCATAGGGGTAACTACAAAGATACAAAACCAGACATCATGTGTTCAGTGATTCTAATACTTTCGTCCACACTGTAACACAGATCAAAAGAGGCAGAACAGCTTAGATGGTGTAAAACGTGATAGTTCGTTTCCCTAACAACGTGTGTAATCGACAACTGGTGCGATCTTTTTGTCGATGTTTTGGAAAAACGAAGCATGTCGGAGTCCTGCTGGCTACACATCACCCGAGGCGACTTCGGACAAGGAAACATGGATGTGTTTGGTCATTTCCTCCCAGCCACACCAAATATAAATCAGTTGGAAAACGAGCACCGTGCGATACAGCTGTCTCAAGACCCCCTGCCAACTTCTGCAGGTATGCAAACATACTCAGATTTTTAAGGACCACAAGCGAAACGGAGAAGGGTGTTATACGAGCGTGCGATGACAGTATAAAGCAAACTGACACAAATATTGGGAGCGCATTATTGAATTACGCTAGCGGTAACCGTCAAGTACCCTACTTATGCTGCGTGAAGAAAATTTCAGGCGAGAAACTACGAAAAAACTTTGCAGTGATAAAAAAGCAAGGCACTAGAAAAAAGACTGCCAAGGGAGGCTGTGAATTGTCCGTGGTTGCTGCGTACACCTCCTGCTCGACCAGCAGTAACAAACACGTACATACGTGCAGGAGGATGTCCTGCACAATTACTCACAATACGACTCTGAAAAATACAAATAAATCCGAGAAACAGTTAATAACTACGTTAGGGTGCCAGGAAAAACTGCAATAAGCTGCCTGCTCAATTAAATCGACCCCTTCCATTATAAGTGCGTCGCATGAAGCAAGAAATTAAGCTCCACCTGAGTTAGCAGCGACACTGCGAACTCCTGAGAATTGAAGCTAGCGCTGAACAAGGTGGGGGCAGAACATGGTAATCGCTGTGGGCACGCTCCCGTCAGTCTGCAGGACTACGCTTTCAAAAACTGTATGAAACCGAGAGAAGCAGGAACTGGAACAGATGTGCGACACGCTGGACATCTCCAAGCTGACCTACCGCAAAATCGCACATTTTCCTCCTACCTACGATCCCTGGGGTGACCAGTCCAAGAACCTGACATCGCTTCGGCAACAATTTTTCCAGCGCAATTGCCGTTTCTTTACTGTTTCTTTTCCTGGCTGTTAGAAAAAGAAGAAAGAAAAAGCAGAGAGAAGCAAAAATTAGCTGTTCTGAACGGTACTGGAACAAACCCCGCAGTCAGTCCCGTCCTATCTCGCCCACGCTGCCCGCCGGTGGCTGCCCCGCTACCAGCACGGCAAATCTGTACGAGTCGGTCGGTAAGAGCAGCGGAGTGCCGGCATGCGAACAGGATCAGCGGCCGCCAGAGAACGGGGGGGGGGGGGGGG
>VYZV01043817.1:12381-41738 GCA_013401275.1 Pandion haliaetus | reverse complement strand
GGTCTGGGCATGGTGTGGGGGTGCCACCCCTCTGTCCCCCCCAGACCCCAGGTTCCGGTGGACGATGACTATTTCCTGGAGAGCGAGGCCGTCCCCGGGGACCAGCCCATCTACGCCAACACGCAGAGCCCCGGCGAGGGCGAGGACAGCGTCTACATCATCCCCAACCAGTGAGGGGCCGGGGGGAGGGCTGGGGGGGCTGTGGGGGTGAAGCTCTGGCTCCCACCAATGCTTCTCCCCGAGGCTTTCCCTGGTGGCCCCCCAGCCCAGAGGGGATGGGGATAGACGCTCCCCATGGATGAAGGGTCCATGGGTCTCCCCACGGCTGGGACGGCGACACGTGTCGTCCCCACGCACACATCCTGCCAAGGAGGCCTTTCTCAGGGCGGGGGGGGAGCGGTATTTTTAATCACCCCCCCCTCCAGCCCGCTCCTTCGCCCCAGTTCCCACCACGGGGCGAGGGATGAGGGCTAGCGCTTCCTCCCTGGGGCCGGTGACCACTGACCGCAGGGACGCCTCAGTACGGCATCCGTCGGCAGCCAGCACGCCGGAGCTTTCCCAGCCAGGGACGTGTGTGGAGGCCCCCCCCCGCCCCCCCCGGGGCCATCTGGCAGAGCGGGGGGCCGTGGGGTGACTGCGGCACACGGTTCCTCTTCCCCTTTCAGCTGCTGATGAAGAGCGTCAGGGTGCACGTGCGCTTGGGGACATGCTGGTGGTTGGGGACATCCGGACACTGGGACCAACCCCGCTGTCGCCTGCAACACCCCACCTCCTTTTCCTGCTAAATCTGCCAGTTTGGGGAACAGAGCAAAAGCCCCCTTTTTCTTTTTTTTAATGCTCCTGGAAAGATCCCTGAGCCCGGCGCTGCCAGGTTGTGCACCCCAAGGGGACCGGCAGCCTGGGGACATGTGGACCCTACAGCTTGTCCCTGACTCTGCGTGGGTCCCCTGAGCTCCTGCCCTTGTGTTGCTCCACCATGCCCCATTAAATGGTTTAATTATCTTAAATTACCTGTGTAGTTCGTGGTCTGCTGGGAGCCCTGGGCAGGACACAGGGTGGCTGGTGCCATTCCTGGGCTGGATCCATCCCTCTGGCAGCAGCGAGGTGGCACCAGCTGAGCAGAGCCGCGGTTCGTTATCTGTTAATGGCACTGACAGCCTCGGTGAGGGGTGTCAGTAGCACAGGGGTGGCTCTAAACATTAACCCAAAGGAGCTGTGTAAGGCTGGAGGTCCCCAGGGAAAGTCCCTGGAGCTCCCAAAGCTCTTGTCCCCAGAGGAGGGGGTCACAAGGGGCCAGGACCTTCAAGGACAGGTTCCCAGAGGCCATGTCCCCAGAGGAGGGGGGTCCCAAGGGACCAGGACCCTCAAGGACAGGTTCCCAGAGGCCATGTCACTTTGGCCCAGGTCCCCAGAGTGGAGGTCACTGAAGCCCAGGTCCCTCAAGTCCATGTCCCCAGAGTGGAGGTCCCCATAGCTTGTGTCCCTAAAGCCCTGGTCCCCAAAGACCCCATCCCAAGAGCGAAGGTCCCCATATCACATGTCCCTCAAATCCCCAAAGCCCACATTCCCAGGCTGGAAGTCCCCCTATCCCATGTTCCATAAGACCAGGTCCGCACCGAGAGCTGTCACGGGGCCGGGCAGCCCAGGACACCTCCAGGACACGCTGGAAGAGGTGACAGGACAGAGAGGAGCTGTGACCAGCAGAGCCACCTCATCCAGCTGTGGCGAGTCCCTCAGGGACACGGTATGTGCCACTGACCTCCGCAGTGGCAGAGCCCAGGGGAACCAGGATTTCCCCCACCCCTTGGTGCCCACAGGATCCCACAGCTGGAGGTACCTGGAAATCGGGCAGTGGCTGCATCCCGGCTGGATGTCCCAACCGTGGGGAGTCAAGGCTGCGCCCAGCACCCATCTCAAGGACACAAACAACTCAAAGGTCTCTGGGAGCATCGCCCAGGCATTACTCACCCGCCACGGCAGCCGCTGGCAGGGGACGGATGGGGCTGGCCCAGCCCCGGAAAGCCATAAGGATTTACCGGCAAATCCGTATGGAGTCAGCTCTCAGCCAGTCACCTGCAGAGGAGGGGCTGAGGGTCCGAGCTGCGGGACCCCCAGATGAAGGTGACCCACTGAGAGGCTTCGGTCGGAGACCCCCAGCTGGTTGTGTGGGAGGAACAGCCAGCATCCCTGTTCCCATCACTTTATTCATTTACATTATTACATTATTTCTGTTTTGTAGACATATATAAAATGCAAATACACACACACACACACAAAAAAACCTTCCCAAAAAGGTATTTTGCTATAAAATACAATAAGTTAGCAATAAATAAGAGGGTTGTATAAATAAGTCTCTAAGCAGAGAAGAGATGATGCTCAGACATGGGGTGGGCTGCAGCCACCCGGGGACAGACCTACCCCGGACCGTTTGAGCTCTCTCAGGTGGGCAGGATCCACCTACCAAATAAAATATGGTTTTAAATAAGGCAAGAGAGGGGGGAATAAGTTATTGTGGCCTGTGGAGGGGAGTTCACAACCAGAGACCCCCGGGGCTGAGCTGGATGGCGGAGCCAAGGCCAGCGCGAAGGCATTTTGTGCCACAAGGTCCGGTTTTGGGGATGCCAGAGCTGCCAGGAGATGGGCAGGCTCTGCCCCATCTGGGCGGTAACAAGTCCCGGTCCGAGACGGAGGCGATGCCATCAGGCACAGTGGCACCTGGTGACCAGCATGTCCTCGAAGAGGGTGGAGACCAGCCTGCCCTCGCCATCGTAGTGCATCAGCACCATGGGGTCGTAGCCGGCAGGGACGCAGCAGGGCGGTGGGGTGGCTTTGGAGAGGGAGTGCATGCGGGCTTTGATCTGGGCGTGCATGCTGGCTGGCTTGTAGTTGTGGGGACAGGAACCTACGCAGAACCTCATGTAGTAGCTGCTGGGGGCAATGACCCAATCCGACCAGCCGATGTCCTGGAAGGAGACCTTCAGCGACTTGAGGCAACACTTCCCGTCGCTCTTCCCACACTCTTCCTCCAGCCCCCGGGCTCTCCTGGCCCCCCGACCTGTGATCTCATGGGTTTCCACCTCCAGCACCGGTGTCTCACCCCCCGAGGTGGCCAGCAAGGCTGAGACGTCAGCCGTGAAAGCCAACTCCAGGCTCAACGTGTCCTCAGGACCAGCAGCCCAGGGCTGGATGGCTGCCGTGAGGTCCAGGCTTGGGGCGTCACGGTCCAGCACTTGGCTACGCAGGAGCTGGGGCGTCCCGTGACCCCCCCACAGCATGTAGATGCTGACCTGGGGGGGCACTGAGGTGTTGAGCAGGGACACGCTGAGGGGTGCCAGCGACTGCTTGAAGAGCTTCAGCTCCGCCTGCACCACCCGGAGCTGCGGGTGGAAAGCTTCGGTGCGGGAGACAAGGAGATGGTAGCGGTAGGGACCACGGGGGTCCTGCTCTCCCTGGGGGTCCTGATGTCCCTGGGGGATGGCTGGCTGACGCAGCACTGCGGGGACAGGGAGGACAGCTCTTGTTAGAGCCGGCAATCCATCCCTCCAGCCAAGGCTCATGACCAGCTCCTGTCCGGCAGCCAAACAGCCATCTCCAGGGAATCACCCAAATCCCGAGGGATGCCAATGCCAGGGAGATTCGGCCCCATCCTCATCCCCAGATCGCTTGGAACACACCACCTCCAGGGACCCCCAGCCAGAGGGTCTCACCGAGGGGTGGAAGCTGCTGCTGGAGCAGGAGCCCCGGGACCTGTCAGGGTGACCCCCACCCCACGCCCTGGCTGTACCCCCCACCCCAGCTCAAGCAACAGGAGCCGAGTATTTCCCTAAATCACCCCACATCCAGATAAAACCCGAAACTGGGGCTCGAGCTGGGGCTCAAAGGATAGCACCTCCCTGCCTCCCCTCCGCTCGCCCCCAAGCCGCCTCGAACCCCGCTCCAAGCATCCACAGCTGCCGCTGCGCTACTGAGCAAAGCTTCCATCCCAAATTCCCTGGGGTTTGTGTTTTTAAGCAAAAACAGCTCAAACAGTGGCTCCTCCCCAGTGTTGGGGCAAAGGAAGCAGCCGGGATAAGGATGACCACAGCCACCGTGATTCATGCCCGGTCATGTCCCGGCACACACCGAGGCAGCTGGGCTGGCGTGCCCGAGCGGGGACACATTGGGGGACACACGCGTGTCTGCCCGGGGGGGGACGAGGGTCATGGGATGCTCATGGAGCTGCGGCCACTTACACGTGGGGGTCAGGCGATGCAGGCGCCTGGTCCTGGGCACGGCTCCCTCCTCCTCCCGACTCCAGTTTCCCATCAGCTCGGCCACTTTCTGCTGGTACAACCGCTGTGCCCTCTGGATGCTCTCCTGGTCCAGCCAGTGCTGGACCACGGGGGGAGTAGGCATCCCCAACCGCTCCAGGATCCCCTTTTTGATGGCTTCCAGCTGGAGCCTGTCCTCGTCCCACGCGTGGGGCCTCAGCTCCACGCCGACAAGAAGCAGCAGGAGCTGGAGGCAGGCGAGGGTGGCCCCAGCATCCCGCAGCACCCTCGGCATCATGCAGGCAGCCGGCGGTCCCGGGTGGGGATTTATTTGCAAAACCTCTCGTGCAAAGGCTGGATGTGCAGCTCCCGGCAATGCTGCCAGGGGAATGAATGAAGTGGACCAGACGTGACTTTATAGGAGCCGAACTTTGCCCGCCCTCCGTCCCCCCTCCCCGTCCCAGGCTGCCGGCGGGTGACGCCGGAGCGAACACCCAGCAGGAATCTCTCCTCTCCGCCTGGGATTTTGTACAGGAGCTCTGACGGTGCTGGAGTTGGGTGATTTGCAAGGTGGTTTGCAGCTGTGGAGATGAAAAATATGTAATACTTTTTCTCAGACACAAACGTTTCCCTTCCACCTCCCATTTTCCCCGCAGATCGCCATGCCAGCTCATGGCTGGGGGGATCCCCCTCACCTCCCCTGCCCTGTCGGTGAGGGGCAAGCGGCCGCGGGCAACATCCGATGGCCTCGGAGATTGGCAGAGCGGGTGGCAGGGGGTGATGGAGAGAGGATGCTGCACAGGCAGGCGCACGTTGCAGGCAGCATCATGGCGCGGCTTGTCCATCCCTGCATCCTCGGCTGCCTTCTCCGTCCTTTGCCTCTCACTGGTCCCTGTTGGCATACGGGCCCCCGTTATCGCATGGTGCTGAGCCAGGCACGCAGCTTGTTCCCTAAAATCCCTCGGAAGCAGAAGCAGAGCAGGGAAGCAGCAGCCAGGCAGCCCGGCGCATGCCGGCACATGCACGGAGGAGGGAGCGGATCAGCGTTGGACCTTGTCCTGCCAAACCGGCTGACGACACCGCAGCCTGGCTTGCGGCAGCGGCTCTTCCGTGCAGCCGATGGCAGGTGTGGCTGGTGGACGGCTCTGTCCCGGGTCTGGTCCCTCCTGAAGCAACGGCGGCCTGGGTTACATCATGCCTGGGCAGCCCAAAGACGGTTGGGATGGAGCTGGGCATGCCAGGGTGGCACAGATCCAGAGGGGCCACCTGCGGTTGGAAGCACCATGCCAGACTGGGGCTGAGAAAACCCGCGGTGGGAACAAGCCACGGAGGCCGGCACGGGACCACCTGTCTCTCGCCTTCTCCTAAGGGATGCTTTGACCAAAAAAAGATGAGCAGAGGGACGAGAAACCCCTGGTTGGATGAGGCAATGGGCAGGTCCCCCCGCCGGCGCTGGCCGGGGTAGGCAAGGCCGTTCCCAAATGTCCTGAAGTTGGGCCACGCGCCTGGTCTTTAACTGCGCTCCTGCTACGGGATAAACGTGCTTACAGTAATCCCGCAGTTTGCAGCTGTTTATCCTCTGCTCCTCCTCGGGAGCCGGCTCCAGCGTTACTCCTGACTTTCTCACCCGGTTTCTTGAGGGGCTGCCTAAGGCAAACCCAAAACCAAACGTTTCACCCTAAAACACATGAAAGGAGAAGCTTGTCAGCACGAGCAGCTGTCTGGCTCCTCTGCCCTGCTCTGGATCTGTCCTTGCAGAAGGACAGATGAAGAGGGGGCAGGAGGAGCCCACCCAGAGACCTCACACCACTTCACGCTGCCTTTCTCTGCCTGGAGCCTCCAGCTTGGAAAGAAACCCCATGTGTGGCTCCCAGGAAAACCTCGGGGCCAGGTTTATCTCAAGTGCTTTGTCCCATGTGGAGTTGGGCACCGTCCTGCTGCTGCTGGGGGTGGCATGTCACCCGTCCCTCAGGCAGTCGGGCAGGGAAGATGCTCAGATGAGCCTCTCCCCCCCCACAGCATCTTCCCACGGGGAGCTGGTCCAGGTGCTGGCTCCTCAGTGGGTACTTTTATTCCAGCCAGAGCTGCAGGATCCTTAGGGAGTTCCCAGGAGCACCAAGTTCCCCTGTGATTCCCTTCCTTGGGGATTTTATCAGCTGGAGTGATTGTGACCCTTCAGCCCCTCTCCAATTCAAGGAAGAAGGGAGAGGGAGCATCACCCCAGGAGGACCACAAGCCTCCAGGTAACACTCCAGGGCAGAACTGCCATGCCACCCCTTCCGCCCAGAACATCTCCAGGTCCCCAGCAGGCATCAGCTCGGCCACCAGCGCCCTCCACCATCTGCGAAGTGCCAAACATGCTCGTCCAAAGCCAAATTGGAGCCGTGCAGCACGTCCGGGTGCAGGAAGAGGCCCTGACCCACCAGCAATCACATTGCCCTGCCCTTGAGCAAGACCCAGCAAACCCCTAAATCCTGCAGTTCTGCTTTTGCAATGAATTTTCTAACCGTAGGTGCATTGCACGGTACAAGCCCCATCCACGAGTGACGCACAGTGGCTCACGCTCAGAGAGCATCAAAGTTTGCCGAAGCCGGATGTTTTCTCCCAAAAGGCGCCAGCCATGGAAGTTGGAGATTTACAGTCCAGCAACAGCCATAAAACTTGTGTTTTAAGAGCAGTGGTTGTGAATGCCGAGTGACCTGTTATGAAATGTCCCAGCATGTCCTCACCAGCCTGCAAGATGCGATTGCACAGCCTCAGCCCTGTGCGTAAACAGCATCCCACGTTTCCTCCGGTCCTTACTGGGCCGTTAGTGCATCATCTTTTGTATCAGAAGGTCAGATTTATCCAATGCCTCTTCCTAGCGGGAGGCAGGTTCCTCTCCAGTTAATGCATCCTACCTGCATCCCTCAGCAAGGTACAACCACAGCGCAGCTCTCGCCCATCTGGCATGGATCTAGAGCCGCTACTAATAGCAGCACTTGGCCATGGGATTGCTGGTGGCCGGGGACTCCCAGACCTTGGAGGGACCAAGGCAGGGTCTGAGGGTGAGGCGGAGCTGATGCCCCAGTGCCATTGCTCCTCTGCACGCGGCGAGCAGGAGAGCAACTGGGAGTTTTGGTGATTGAAGCATCACATGGAGGCCAGCGGCTGGAAAGGCTGCTAGAAAGCCCAGGAAAAGCTCAGAGCGTGCACTGCTGAGCCTGGAAAGATGTAAATAATCTTTTCACCTTCTCTCCATCTCCAGACAAGAGGTGGTCAGTAGGGAGCACAGTGGGGGACACGGCAGATGCTTGCTGCTATCCCCAGAGCCACCCGCGGCTCCCAGCTGAGCCAGCACCGGGGAAAGAAGTCACGTTGCAAATGCTGAGATTAAACGCCAAAAGAAACAAGAAGGGGAACACAAACATAAGTCACTTCCCCATGAAATGCAAGCCGGCTGCAGCCCTCAACTTGAACCAACTCAAGCAGGGCTTGGAGCAGGACCCGAGAAGGTCCCAGCACCGTGCTGGACAAGCCCCACACCAGCCACATGCAACTGGGGCTTCATGGCTCCTCGAATGCAATTGCTTCTGCGCTGTTGATGCAATCGTGGCTGGGGAGGCCAGCTCTGCTCCCCCCGCAGCTACCCCCAGCCCACGTGGTGGGATGCTGATGGAGGCAAGCACAGACGAGGGGGCTCCGGAGGGCTTCGATTCCCCGAAAAGCACGAAACTTCCCTGCGGCTGCTTGCACACACGCACTTGCAGAAACCTTGGTTATTTTTGTAGCGTTCCTTATCACAAGCAGCAGGAGGGGAAGTGCTGCCCTCCAGATTTTAGGTCTAGCAGTTGCCTGAGGCTGTTGATCAAATGGCTCCCAAAAAAAGGCTCTGAAAACCTCTGACAAAAGCTAGAACCCCCGGAGAATGGGCGTGCATCAGCCCCAGGACCGACAGAGTGAGGTTACAGCATCCCATCATCAAGAGCACCCTGCTGCAAGGCAAACGGCGCTGGACTGGATGCTCCCCATGACCTACGGGACCTCCTGTGTTCCCCGAAACCACTCGGGTTGAGCAAGTCGGATGCTGGAGAGGGGATATTTCCTGCAAACTACTGCAAGCGAGGTAGATAATATTTCCCCATGGTGTATTTTTCAGCCAAGGGCTGAGAAGAGCAGCACAGCTTCCCGTATCTGCTGCCATCACATGAAGCTCCAAGCAGCCCTTAGGGCTTGGTCTCTAGGGAATTTGGTGGCTGGAGGCAGCTTCAGACCTTCCAGGAGTAATTCAGGGTGAGAAAACCCTCGGTGAAGGGGAGGAACCCAGCCAGCCTCCGAGATGGTCCATCGGTCACATCACGGACAAGGTTTGTTCCATCCTGTCTCATTTCAGGTCTGGAAATGGGTGCAGAGGGATGGGAGACAAGGGCTCTCCCTCCGCTGCCAGTGTGGGATGTTTGGGAAGCCACATCCCGTGTTTTCCCAGCGCTGGCCACTGTCATGATGAATTGGCAGAGTGGAAGCTGTCTTGACCTTTAGACATTTCTAAATAAAAGACAAACAGGATGGGTCAGGTGAGCAAAAAGCAGCTTTTGCTCCATCGCAGCAGGAATCACATTTTTCTTCCTTTACTGCAAGTTTACAGCATCTGCCAAAAATGAGACTTCTGCCCCACTTGGATAATGACACTTCTGCCTCGACTGCACCCGCAGTCAACAATTAACTTGAATTCCCAGCCCCCTCAGCCCAGGAAGTGCAAGAAATCGCTCCAATCCAACTGCCAAAAATGGAAATCTCGCTTGAGAGATCCTCACTTGCCACCCCAGCCACCTTCCTTGCAGCCATGCTTTCAGCATGAGGAAGTTCTCTGCTTGCAACAAGCATCTTTCCTGGAATGGACTCCCCGGACAGATGGATTTACAGGTAGGGTCTGTACTAGGATGCTTTACAGCTTGCAATGGTATTTCCCCTTTGGCAGACTTAAGTCTGGTATAATGCATTGAGAGCATCATCTGCACAAGCAGCAGGCAACATGCTCAGCCTGGGCAGGATCGAAGTGATGGTTATCGAAAAGCAGCTTTAAAAAGAAGCTTTTCCATGGTGTGAGCCTCTCTCCGTTCAAAGGGGGATGCGTCTCGCCCCTCTGACATGCCGAAACAGCCCTTTGCCTCTATTTTTAGTGTAGATCCAGCCCCAGGCCGAGGCTTTCGGGAGCATCGTGCTCTCTCGGGATGGCAGCGCTGAGCCCAGAAGCAGAGCAAAAGGCAGCGGCAGAAGGAAAGCTGCAGCTCTAACCAGGGACCTGCCTTTGTGCAGGCTCCAAGCCGCACTCAGGAGGCACCCAGATGAGCTCTAAATCCTTCTTCCAAAAAGCTTTCCAATACAGAGCAGAGGGGGAAAATAGTTGAAGGAAATCAAATCCAACCTAGGCACATCCCAGAGCAGCATCTCATTTACCAAGGAAAGCCTCAGGAGATGCTACAAGGGAAGGACAACCCAGAAAGCTCCTTAAAACCATAGGATTTTGAGAGTCTGGATTTTTTTTTAAATGCAAGGCACAATTTTGCATGAGGCATGAGAATGAAAGCTGCTGAAGAATTAGGCGAGGTTGCTGTTAGCCTAACCTCCAAAAGAAATAAATTTATTTATTTGTGAACCCGGGCAGGGACCAGGCTTGATGCACCCGTCAGGAGAGAATTAGTCACCGGAACGTGACTCGGGGAAGGGTTGTGTACACAGGGCACGCTGCTCCCGCAGCAGAGCATCCACCACAGTGGGAAGCAGCTGGAGACGAGCAACAAAAAGAGATTTTCCCCCAGGCCTGAACCATGATGCTGCTTGGGAACCGGCCAAGAAAACCCCAGCCCGTAGCAGAAGTAGGTGGTGAATATCCATTTATATCTCCTGGAAGGCTGGGGCCAGACGATGAGGTACCTCCAAGCAGCAGGGAAAGAAAAGCGTCGTTGAAATGCCACAGTGAGGAGCCCCAGCACGGGGAAATAGCCAGAGCATCATCTCTGGCATGGGAAGCTCATACTGGGAATTTTCCACTGTGCTGGGGGCCTGTCCATCCCCAGCCACCCAGCCCAGGGTGTGAGAGGCAGCGAACCCTGACCTGGGACCTGCCCGCACATGCCTCCACCGAAGGCGGCAAGGGCTGCTCCAAGCGGGCAGGAAATTCCAGCCATTCCCCTGCACCAGATCCGCAGCTGCAAGTTTCTGATTGAAGCTCTGGGGAGCCCTTCGGCAGCGGCTGTAAGAGAGGGTGGGCTCTCCAGCACCTTTGCTTGAGGTCAGCTTTGATTTGCAAGCCGGGAAAAAGGCGGAGAGTGAGCAGCCTGCCAGATGGATGCTGCCCAAAAATCCCACCTCATTTACAAAGGGTTTGGAGGGCTTGAGGGGTGGGGGAGGAAGAAAACAGGGGGAACAGAGCAGGCTGTTGCAAGAAAGAATTAAGATTAAGATCTATGAGGAGCCAGTCCACCAGAGATATCCACCCCAGCTCTCTGGATCTGCATCCAAGAAACCCAAGCGGGATGCTCTATGATGAGCTTCCTCGCCACCGACCAGCAAAACCTTCGATCTCTGCGTCCAGAGAGCTCTGGTTGCAAAAACGACCTCATCGACACATGGCTTACCCAACAGCATGACATCACTCTGGAAACACCACCTTGCAGTAAAAGCTTATCACTTTATAAAGCAAATTAAAAGGAGAGTGATTTCATCAGGGGTTGGCTCACAGGAGAGCCTGTGTCCTCTCCAGGGAGCACACGTCCTGGCTCACCTTTGAGGAAGGTTTCGAACCTCCCTGGTGCCCATCGCACGCTGGGTATCAGCGAGTGTAATAAAAGCAGGAGACTACCACAGTGCTCCAACTCCAAAGAAAAGGCTGGAGAACTCGATGAGATCACCACAGCAGCTCGGGAAAAAAATGTTCCCAGAGCTAGGACATCAAAAAAAGACAGAGAAGAAGCAAAGATTCAAAAGGGACCATAAAGTTTTCCTTTCTGATCCCCCCTACAGTCACAAACCACCATTAATTCTCCAGACCAGGGGCACAGTAAACCCTCACAGCCCAGCTTTTGGGCTTGGAGCACTGTGTGACCTCCCCAAGCCCTGTCCCACCTTGGTACGCCGGGCTGGCTCTGGGTTTTACCCAGGGCAGGCTTTAGCCCTCGGTCTTAGCAAAGCCATGCCTTGCGGTAATAAATATGACATCCAACCTGCTCCGTGGAGCAGCTGGCGAGGGGTAAACGCTGAATCTCCAACACCCTTGGTGCAACCACCACTCGTGTTGCAGGGACCCGATGCTGTTGTGTCACCAGCAACGTCTCCTTCCCTCCCATCTCTGCAACACCAGAGATGGTGAAAGTCAGGATCACAAGAAGACCCCAGGACCAAGCTGAAGCTGTTGGAAGTGTCAGACCTTCAGGCTACCCTGGTCCAGGGTGAAGCTGAGCGCAGTCCGGCTGTATGGCAGCACCATCTGGTGGCGCCAGCCCTCCCCATCGCCCCAGTTTGCTCCCACTCAGGACCAGTGGCAGCAGGGACAGGGGTAGAAGACTGAAGGCAGCCAACACAGGGCTTCTACCTGTCCTCAGCCGAAGCCAGGTTGCATCAAATCCCAACAGGAGCAGCCACTGTGGCAGCCAGCCTCCGGCGGCACTGAACAGCCATGAAGCAGCCCGGCACAGCCAGAAGATGCTCTTGGGGAAGACAGGGAGAGCTCCAGGATTAACAACTTGCTCTCAAGGAAAGCGGCACGCAATGGTGCTCGAGTTCAATGCACTCCAGCAGCTTCCAGACACACTGCTCATCTTCCCACGATCCTCAAGGGAGCTCTTCCTCCAGAAAAGGAGCGTGGCAGAAGAAATCTGGCTAAAAAAAATGCCTTCGAGCGGGTTCCCAAGCGTCTCGGTAAGCCTGGGAGGGATTTGCAGTCTGTGGATCAAAGGCAGCTTCAGCATCACAGGAACTTCTGCTGCCAGCGGGTCACCTGCTGCATCCCACAAGGCTTCATTGCTGAAACCCCCTTTGGTCAAGACTATGGAGAGGGGGAGAACTGCTGCTGCTGTTTAAGCCCATGTGGGAACAGTAAAGGGTGTGTAAAGCAGAAATAGTTTATTAACTGACAGATCTGGAAAAGACTGAAAAGATTTAGGGTTCACCGGGCAACGCAGACTTTGCACGACATGGCTATGAAACTCAAGCGAAAAAGGAAACCGAAGAAGTCAATGGGACGAGCTGTGATCGCCAGCTCCTCATGCATCCAACACTGGCACCCCCCAGTTTTACCAGACTTTTTAACACCTTCCCCCAGGAAAGCGACTGCCTGTCTGGCCCTGCAGCACACTAGTATCTCCAAAGAAGTTTTGGGAAGCCCTTTGAACCCTGCCAGAGCATGCCATTCCCCTACTTGTCTTCTGAACAGAGGGCTGCAGGCAGACCTGCTCGCAGGCAAGTCCCACATCCCGTTCAGCTTTGCTCTTCATCCATGTGCAGAACACACACTGCAGATGCCAGAGGCACTGGCAAGTGCAGACTGGGCCATACCGATACCTCATCTAAGAACAAAGAAGGAAGAGTTATTCTTTGTTTTTTTTAAAGTAATGCCATGGGGGTGGAGTAAAACCAGAGTTAGTCTTGTCCTCATTCCAGCTGAGAGGCAACTCCGATCGCTGGAGGGCCGCAGCTCCAAACTCCGCTCTCCTAGACCCAGGGAGAGCTTCTATCAAGCCTTTCCTCGTGAATAAAAATTGGTGGTTTTGGTGTGGGAAACGTACAAAGGAGGGTTAGTAATCAGATCCTTTCACCACTGCCTCCTGGAATTATCCAGCTTGGTGTGAAATGGGTAGGTCAACCTCAGAAAGAAAAACTTTTCAGTAGCTTTTGCTCCCCAAAGCTTTCAGGATTACAGGCTCTCAAGAACTAACGGTGCTGCTGCACCCTTTGAAAAGTTGTCATCGAATCAGAGGAAGGACACACTCCCCAGGCCACTCTGTCTTAATACCAGTAACGAACAAATTTTGCATAAATATTCCAGTGCAGCACTCTGTTTAGAAGGGTGTCCATTGCTCCATTAGGCTATGTGGTCTAAGCGAGGGCTGGAAAATGTACCTCTGTGTACAATGAAAGGACATAATAGATAGAAGAAACACACATACGTAACAGATGATGGCAAGATAAAACTTCCAAATATTCTTCTGAATAAAATGACACAACCATCTAAGATATGCAGCTGAAGTCCAAGAGAAGGAGCCTAGATAGCATCCGTTCCCATTCTGGAAAAACAGCCACGCAGCACAGGGCAGGGGATCCGCGCCATCCCAGGGCTCGTCTCCAACAGCAGCAGGTGCTTAGGGAACAGTATAAAACCAAATACGCTGATATCTGGTCAGTCTGTGATCATTGGTATGTAATTACCACCCTACAAAAGGCATCTTTGAAAATGACTTCTTCCGACGATTGCTAAAGAACAGCAGGAGTCAGAGTTAAACTCTTTATTTACTTTGAAACATCGGTTTAAATTTTCAGTTACAAAGTCCAGTCTAGCAATAGCAAGCTGAAAGTACGTTAACGGTTCTTTATTACACAGCCCTTTTGTGACACACGAGATTGTTTGGTTTTACAAGGCACTGCAAGAACACACTGAGAAAAACAGAAGCCCCAACAGATTTAGAATTGTAGCTCCAAGAGTCCTGGATAAGCATGAGATTGGCAACACCTGAGATACCCAGACAGACAACTGTTTATTTCACCACAATTAACGAAGAGAGGACCCGAGAGGCTGAGTGATGCTGTAACATGCACAACGGAGTCCGAACAAAACACCTAACCTTAAAGAAGAGACAGAATAACCTTCACGAATTTGGCCTACCTAACCGAGAGTGACAACGAAGCAGCAAATACTCTGTTTTTTCCTTTGTCAGGTCCGAGTGTGTGTCAGAAAACCTCGAGAACTCAATTCAGTGCAGTTTCTGAAGAGCATCCTTGGATAAAGGGGATACCAAACAAGTTCAGCAGTTTCTCCCAGTGCCGAAAGCCCAGACTTTCCATCCACCTTATGTGCGAAAGGCTCATCTGTCCCCATCACAACCACTCTGCTTTCCAAAAGTGAGCCCAGCACAGGACAAGGCACTCCCTGTTTAATCAAAGTAAACATTTGCAATTTAAGAAGCTGGTGCAATAGAAAACCTGAACATGTATTTAAGTAGCACGGCGTTTTATTTAAGGGCAGTGTATAGTTTCACTTCCTATATTTAATTCCTATCTATGGGGAGGCATTTACTTCTCTACTTTGTCTTAAAATAGACTGAGCAGAAGCAGATCTCGGGTTTCAATTAATACGATGAAGAATTAACAATATCCTCAGCTTTGGAGGCTTGACAGAATATCACTTTCATCACATAAGACACTAATCAGATGTGAATACAAGTTTTTTTAAGAAAAAGTGCACTTTATACTGCAAAACATTAGGGTTTCTGGTGCAAAAAACCCAAATCCATCTACATCAAGATGTGTACTTATGGTATCAACCAGGGGTATTTTATCCAAGCCAACAGACAAAGTTTGAAAGAAAGCCTTTGCAACTCTGAAATTTCTCTCATTAAAATGTTATCAGATAGCATATTAAAGTAAGTAAAGGAGACAACAGGAAGGAAGTTACTTTGTGGAAGTATGTAAAAATTAATTGCTGACAATTTTATTATCTGCACTGCGGGATGAAATCTGAAAATCATAACTAAAGAAACCACACAAATGTACTTTCTACGTCTAAAAATAACTGGTTTCCAGTCGGCTTTCAAACACTACCACTTAAAGTAGCTTAGTGTCTGAGCATCAGCTGCGTGGTCAGAGCTAGAAACACGCTGTAAGTTAAAAAAGACGCACAAGTCACAACAAGTTAAACCATGAAATAACACAGTCAGACCATAATCGCTGCTTTAGTCTAGCGCTAGCTCTTGTGTTAGTGGGGAGTTACCAATTCATTTACATGGTTTTCCCATTTTTGGTTTTAAGAAGCTCCTCCTACTGCAATTCCTTTTATACGTTTCATAAGAAAGCCCACACGCGAGGTCAACAAATCACACAATCAAATGAAGATTATTTGAGCATTAGAAGAAACTTCAGTGGATTATAACTTTTTTAGACTTTTCATTAACAAAAATAACAACACTGGGAGCCTGTGCTGTCCATTTGCGAGTCTGCAGGCCTGGAAGCTCCTGGGCTTTTATTCCAGGCATGTCACTGCGTGACGGCAGCCCAGAATAATCCCCTTTGCCAGCTGACAGAGGCACCAAAAGGTTAAATATTGCCTACGCAACCAGCAGAACAGTGAGAGACACCCCAGAGATTGAATGCTACATCTAAGCATGACTGTCTAGGTAAGTAAATACAAATAGTACAGTTTCCTACCTGACTCACCACAGGACGTGCAGTACAAACCCTACAGAGATAAAGGTAAGTTGACCCATTAGATCAGAGCCCTGGTTCAATGAGTCTGTTTTTCTGCTGCGGGCAGCAGGCAGTACCCAACGCGTCAGGTTATGCTTTACAATGTGATGCTGCATGCAAACGCCTTCTCAATTTCTGCAAGGAGTCAGCCAGGAAGCATTTATCTCAAATTTACTCGAGACACCTTGCCTTTGAATTTCCCCCCTCTTCAGGGTGAAAGCGGAGCAACCGGTTAGTTTTCATGAAGTCTTAAACCTTTGAACACCCTCGGTCAGGTCCCTCCTGGAAGGACTCTTGAAGCTCAGCAGTTCTTGGCTGCAGTCTCATGTCACAACCACACTCAATACCTCTAACCATCTTCATGACCTTTTCATCCTTTCCCACTACCACCACGTTTAGGAGGAAGCAACCAGGTTGGGGAATACTCCAGATAAGCGTGAACTGCTCCATATGATCTTACAGATTTTGATATCCTTTCCAAAAGCTGCCCCAAAAAGTACAAATAGCTTCTGTACAATGGGTGTTTACCTTCAACCATATCATAGAGTATCTCAAGTTGGAAGGGACCCATAAGGATCATCAAGTCCCCCATGAGTCTTTACCTTAAAGAAACTTGCAAGCTTACAGTTTCTTTTTGCTGTGTTTTATAAAGCAGATTACCATGTTTAATTGAAAGGAAGTATCTCCTGACATCGGTGTCACCAAATTATGAAGGAGTTTACGAGTACCTGGAGTTCCTCAAAATCCTCCGCAGCATTTAATAAGTGAAACAATTAAATTGTCATCACCAAACTTCTCCAACACGTTAGCCAGTTCCTACTCCAAGCTGTTGGCAAGCAGATAAAATGACATCAGACCCGATACAGTGGAACCTCCCTAATTCTCTCTTCCACACGAAATATCTTACCCCCATTTCTCCGTGAAGCATATCCCCAGAGACAATTTCGCAATCACAGGATTCTAAAACTTTACCAGCTTTTTGATTTGACAAATCGCAGGCACAGTAATTAACACTAAACCTGAACTTCCTACACTTACTCACTAGCATGAAATTTTTTGTGGTTGGCAACAGGTCTCCCAGTCAGTGCAAATTAGCAAATTCTATTTATTGATGACCTGGAAGAGAAAGCAGATAGTAAGCATTACAGAAAACATTAGCTTTTTGAAGCTCTGCATCAGTGTGATGTCGTATTTCCAAAGAAAATATGCACCTATAGGAAAGGCATTATGAATTAATGAATTTAACAAAAAACTTTCAAAAAAACAAAAGTATTTAATTTAGGTCAGATTAAATAAAATTAGTTTAATGCCATTTTTAAAAGTTTCACTATACAAAATTTCTCTACCACCGAGACACCCTTTACAAATACAATCTCTGAGGACTAATTCTCAAAAACCCCAAAAATATTATAAAATAAATTATGTTTTCTAAGAAACTGATCACATGGAAGCTTCACAAAAACAGATTATGAGGAAACGCACAGCTCAAAGCGATGCCCAAAGGAAAGTATTTCCAAAAACGAGATTTTTAACACTGACACATAGAAGGCCACAACCACTGCAGTCCTTAGACAAACAGCAGTCACAGAAATTGGCTCAAGATTTTCCCCTTGAACAGCAGAGCGGAGCCAAGAAAGAATATCTATAGGTGTCGAACAGGACGTAACTCCACAGGCTGAATAAACTAGCGTGGAAAGCCGTTCTCCCCACACAGCCGCCGCTGTCTACCTTCCCTGCCAATAAATTTGGAGGCACTCCTCCTCAGCCACATGCAGGGGGGAATCTCCAAATCTCCAACGCTGCCTGTCATACACTCAAAGGAAGCATAAACATTCGACAGTCACGGACAGAGAGGGCACATCTCGCTTAGAGACATTTATCACAAAGAGAGCCTGACCAGCGACCTGCTCCAACCCTCTCTGCTCAAGGCGAAGGTCGGCCGGCAGACAAACCTTGCCCACGGCATCCACGGGCACTGCCGGTCCAACCAGCCCTTCCTACGGCCACTTCGATTCCACGGTCATTTTTTTTTTTGTTATTGCCTCACTAAACCATTGACCTTCCATTTTATTCACGACTACGTTACACGTAAATTAAATAGCATTACTGAAAATTACTTAAATCAATTGCTGAACTTAACAGAATACGTGAATTACTCCTCTTTTAAAGTTTAGCAGCTAAGATACACTGATGACAAAAAACTTCTTACCAGATAAAGGAATAAACCTACAAGATAAGTAGCTCAACTATTTGCAAATACGTGTCAAAACACGAATATTTAAACAAAATATTAAATATAATAAATTACTAATCAGAAAGTCTGCCTGCCTGCTGACAATCTGACAAGTGCTACTTCGTATCTGAACGCAAAAGAGAATATTTACTTTGAAGGCAAACTCTTTTGATGAGGAAAGTCTGTATTGTAAATACAGCAGTAATTTCCTTGGTAAACCAGAAGTCTATCCAAACATCTTCATACACAGGTCCCCTTAGCAAAGTTATTACAACTGCAGAAGTCTTCATCTTCTCTTGAGGGTTACAAGGAGAAGCGGTATTTCCTTTGTCACTAGACTTCTACTGGAAAACAGCAAGTTAACAGCAGCTCTCACTGAGAGATACTATAGCAGAATCACTTATAATTGGAAAAATTAAAATAATGGTATTTTAAAACGGTTCAGAATGTTGGTTTTTATATATATATATATATTTGTAAAAGTATTACAATAAAAATCACAGACCTTTTCATTTAAATGGCCCCTCGATGAGACCTACCGGTCATCAATTACCCATTTTGTGTGTGTCCCCACTGCAACATCATCTGTCTTTCGCTGGAGTCTTGTAATTTGGCAGCAAACCCTACACACACGACTAGCGTCAACCACTTTTAAAGTCCTGCTTAGAACCTGCATGTACACTTCCCCAAATTAACTACTGAGAAAGTTCACACAAGAAGCAGCATTTTGTACCCTCCCATTGGGAGGGGGACACTAATAAACAGCCCAAAATACTCATTCTAAGCAAAATTCCTAGTTTTCAAATAATTGCCTCGGGTTTACAGACAGCAGGAATAGGTTTAAGATTTTAGATTTGATTTGGCAGAATGTCTTCGAATCCGCACATTTGCATATTTATGCCTATAATAAATCAAGGCGGCAACTTAGAATTTAAGTTAAACATTACTCTTCTAACCTTTAACAAGAATGAAAATTTTTAACTAAGGAAGTTATAAATTACTCAACCTTCACCTTAAAAATAACAGCTAGCACCAAGAGTCTAGGATAAAGATCTCCTGTGGAGAAAGTGGCCTTTAGCAAAGCTATTTAACCGCTAATGATTTGTTTTATACACATATGAAGCAATGTGTTTTGTACAGGAGGTATATGGTTGACTTGAGTGAGGAAGGTGGCATTGAGAGCGTAATAAAAAAGACATTTGGAAATATTTGGCGCAAGTTAGGCTCATACTGTGTACAAAAAAAAAAAAAATTAAAAAAAAGCTGTCTCCTGCTCTACAATAAAAGGAACCCAAAACACATCCCTCGCATCCCTTCTATCTGCAGCTACCAGTTAACCAGCACGTTACAGGGGATCCTACGAGTATGTCAACAATGTGAGGTGAGAAACCAGTGCCTCAAGTATTTCTCCATTTCAGCAAAGCAATTCTGAAGACTCCTCATCTCCACCAAGCGCTGTTTTACAACAGACAAATCCACACCATTCCAACTCTTTTCAGTTGTACTTTTACATTATAGCCTATAATTTGGGCCAAAGAGGGAAAAAAACAAAACAAAACAAAAGCAAACCTTTCAACTTAAGAACTAGTCATTAAAAGACTGGGTTATCAATCCCCTGCACCTGAACGCCAAGTCCAGATGAGAAACCTTCCATCTGCGCTGTATTAGACCGGTCAGTAGCTGTCACTTGGCTGACAGATAAGCTCTGGATAAAGCACAGCACAACACACTTCAGAAATTAGTAGTTGCAGGTGTTTTAAAGAAGAGATTTTGAATCCTTTGTTGCCTGGGCTGAAACGCACACATCTGACAAAAAAAGTCAATTTCTAGAAGTGGAATTTTGCTTTTTGAAGTCTCCAATTCTGGGTCTACGTTTCAGACCGTTTTCCCCAGTACTTCAGTAGCAGGGAAAATTTTGGAAGTGCAATACTAGGATAGCTTCTGCCCACTTTCAGTGTTCGTGCTGACAATTGATTTTGTCTTCAGAATGCTCCAAAACATCAAGCATTTCTTCTATTATAGCCTGTAGTGCCCGACCCAGCTGTTCTGCGGTATATGGTTTTCCCAGAGGAGGCACATGAACAAAAGCTGACCTCCCGCGGCTCTGGTATAAGGAAGTGTAGTAAGTGAAGTCACAGAGGTATCTGAAATACAAGAATAGAGCTTATTTAGCAACAAGTGACGACTACAGCGTGCAAACTGCAGGACAGGATGAACTGTATATTCTTATCATTCAGCATTGCAGCAACATCCTGCAATAAAGAGTGGAATACAAGCCACGTGAGTCTGTGTAATTGCTTTAATCAAATTAGGACAAAGAAATGTGAAGATCTTTCTGCCCTGATGATTGAGTGACCACTGAAAAATAGACGGTATTGCCAGCCCCGTGAGAAGTGAAAAGTGTATGAATCGTATGGGCCTCGTCAGTTGAGCACGAAGGGAACGTTCATTGCAGTATGAGTCTATTTTCCCCATGGATCACTGGCATCCCATACCTGCCGGCATCCTTAGATATAGTGACGGTGACATCCAGCCCCAGCGCCGAGACTCTCTTGCAAACCGTGTCCATGTCAATAATGGAATCGATGCATTCTGGGCCACCTTCTATGCAACACTGAGAGCCTGGGCAGAAACGGCAGTTGTCTAAGCCTTTGTAACCTACGTTATGGCCACACTTCTCCAGAGTTACAGTCGTAGCCATACCCGAAACACCTACATGAACCACCAACTACAAGAGAAAAGAAACAAGTTAGATCAACCAAAATACAAATGGTGGAAAATCAACAGCCCACTATTCCCAGTTAAAGACTGATGGAGTTGTTACGGGAGTTCTTGTGTGAATATCACAGTAACAAGTCGTTTTATCAATGAACTTGTGGGTCCAGTACAGAACAATTCTTGTTTCACCCCCTCCTGACCTACACTGTAATTTCATCAGGGTAAAAATGAACGTTGGCACGTTCACAGCCAAGCCCACCGCCGGAACAGCCCAGGTGGCACAGACTAACTGCAAGCTGTCTAGACAGCCCTTTGCAGCGGCCTCTTCACACTGACGGCTCCCGTTAATTGGAGCGCTCTTTTCTGAGCTATAAAATTCTACAAATTCACATGTTCTCACGACAAAAGAGGGAAAGATCTAGCAAGGGACTACCAGTCTGAACATACATTAAAAATGGGACTTCACATCATGCTTGTTGCTGTAAGCGTGACAGATTTCAACCATTTGCTGTATCTTTTCTCCTCCTCCCTTTACTCACTCACTTGTGGACTGTGCTTTTTCCATAATGCAGGAATGAGTCTTTGCACTGTCTGGTATTCAACTGGGACTTCATAGACGTGCAGATCCACGTCATCTCGCAGTCCTAGCTTCTCCAACTCCTAAGAACATAAGGAAATAAACAAAACCAAGATGGTCAGACACAGGCTCAGCAGAGGATATAGTTCTGGAAGGTTTAATGGCAGAGTGAGTCTGCTGTGAGGGACTAACATCAGCTTACACTACAGGCTGTATAACCTTGTAAACAGCACCGTAAAAAAAACAAACCAAAAAAACCAACGGGGAACAACAAAGGCATCTCTCCACCTGCATTAACAGTCTTTACCCACAGGACTGTCTGTTTTGCTCTGATGTGTGTACAACAAAGAAATCAACATTTAACTGACAATAGTTATCAGCGACACCCACACTCAAAAGAAAGGTTGGCTACATTATTTATAGAGGTATATAGTCATATTCACTTCTTGAAAGAACTAGATATTATGTAGAAAAAGTAGAATTGGGAGGATTATAGTCATCACCTAATTTGTCCTCTCTCAGGACTGTTGGCCTGGAGAACAAATTCACATTTTTTTCCGGATAAAGAGCTCTCAGGGTTAGATGACAGTACTACCAGGCTGTGATTCTGTGTCTGTGAGTCTCCACAAATATTAGCAAACACTCCTCATATGAGAAACTGAAGCAACATCGGCACAGCCTCCTCAACATATTTGTCTTACTTTTATTTTGGCAGAAACTGGAATAAAATACAGCCTGTTTCCAAAAGGTAAAACTGGTTTCCATCGCTAGCTTTACCTATACCTAATACACTGTACTCAATTTTGCAACATGAGCTGTTACCATTGTAGTGATTCAGCTAATGCAGTAAATTATTTCTCCCTCTATAACATTAACTAAAGCCATGCCTTGAAAACATCCCAAATATCCAGGCAATAAACTTAGCCAATTTCCTTTAAACCTTTTAAAGCACAGAGTGTCAGTTAAATACCTTGTAAAAGCTTCTTTAAAACCAGAGGGAAGATTTTCTTACACACACACACACACACACACCCCCCAGTACACCTGACTGGAAAGCACACTGTTTCATCCCAACACTGTTGAGTTCCCTCTACATACAGCCCACGGGTGCTGGACACTTCTCCCTTGCTCTTCTTTGGCCTCCATTTCAAAACACTCCAGTCTCACCAGTAAGGCTTCAGTTTGAGGCTTGCTCATTTGGTACTTCAGGCTTTACCAGTCTATCCCAGAACAGGACTTCATCAGAAGTGAAACCTTTCAGAGCCATCAAACCCAAACTTTCAAGAACTCAGGGAAAGGAAACACCCACATGGTCTGAAGCCTCTGAAAAAAAATGTTCTTAAGCAAAATCATCAGCTGAGCTCAGACCTCAGAGCCTTGTGCAAGTCTACACCAGGAGGCACTTTTCTAGCAGCTGAAGCAACTTCAGCTATCATGTTAATGAGTTCCAACAGTATCTAACTCAGATCAAGTTTCCCTCTGATGAAGACAACATTTTTTGGCACTCTGAAAAACTTTACAGCTGCTTTTCAAGACTGGTAAGTGACTGCACATGCCATGAAGCTGACAGCCTTAGCCAGAGTCCTCCCATAGCTCTGTCTCCTCTGGAAAGAAGCTGCAAGTGCATCTTTCTCTCTGAAGACAGAGGAGCCGTGTGCTCTTCCATCTCTGTCACCAGGCCTGTGCTTCAGTTAGAAGAACCAACTCCAGCTTTTCACAAGTTAATACAAAGCAGAAGCTTGTCATCTGGTGCTGCTCTTCTCCTCTGAGATATATGTTGGTTGAAAAATGCAAGCTTACGCACACCAACAGCTCAAAATGATTACTTGCACTAACATCAAAGGGGCTGCATGCACAGCAAGAAAATAACCTGCAACTCTCACATCCATAAACCACTGTATTTGTTCTCACGGATCTGAGGTAGAAACAGTAATGTAAGAAGCCATCAGACTATCAAAGAACATTTCAAAATATTCTTGAATGATTAAGTTATCTCTATTTCAGGTTTGGATTTGGTGATCAGAGACAAGAGCTGCTCTTTCATGCAATTCTTAGGCTTCATTTTCCTGCACACAGAGATTATACTTGCAAACTTCAGGCTAATGAGTGCAGATTAGCTATTTCAATGAAGCTTACTCCATTTAAAGTCTTGTATTTCCCCAAGTTTAAAATTCTTCCAAATTAAAGACAGTTGAAAAGAGAGGACAAGTTGAGGTTTTTGGACTCCCCCGTTACCATCCTACCTCCTCTATATAAACGTGAGCAGTATCTTAGTATCCTTTTTTTTTTCTGTAGTTACCAGCACGAGTCGTTTCTTTGCCGAGAAGAAAAAAACCTTCACACTTGTACAGACCACAGACAGTGTAACAAGATTTAAGATAACTAAAACATGCAGCAAAGGCAAGACTAAGACTTTCACGGACCAGCAGATATGAGCAACAACAATGATAAATCACTTGCTCTGGCTCTGAGGGCAAGTCTGATATTAAAGGCTTGCTGTATTGATTAGTGTCTGGCACACACAGACATTCATTACCAGAGATGGATGCTAAGTGATGTTTCATCACATCTTCTTTACACAAATCTGCCTTCAAAACATTAGCTGGTTTATGTGGTGCGTTAATAAAGTAAGTAGTTTACAAATGAGAGTATTCAAATACAAGTCAGTCTCTTTAGGAAGATCTCCAGAGCGTTAATTGGTAGGAATTCATCATCACTTCTCTAAAGAGCGTGAAACAGCTCCTAAAGATGAATTTCATCAGGGAAAGTTTTACCGGCTGTGCAAATGGGTATCTACAGCGAGCAAGAAACCTCAGGCTGTATGAGCCACACCATCTCAGTGACAGCTACCTTTTCCAAACACAAGCACATTAAACCTTAGCCTCACAAATTCACAACTTTCTTTTAACCCAACGCAGTGTTCACGCACTTCCATTCAATAATAAAGATGTATGCTGGCCCCCAGACAACTTATTACCCACAGCCTTGTATACCTGACAAATATAGAAAAACGAACATGTTTGACCGATTCCCTGACCCCTCAACAATGGCTGTCTTTGTGAGCCTTTAATATCCTTATCAGGTCTGTCTAGACACCCTGACAGCAATTGTCCTTAGTAATGTCAAAACGCACTCTGACCTCTCTCCTCCTCCGGCTCAGCCAGAAGCACTTCGGGGGGTTGAAGGCAGGAGCCCATTAGCTTCACAGTCCACGGGGCACACCTGTGTCTACACCTAAGTCACACCGCGGAGGCAAGAAAAGGGACTGAACAGAAAGCCTGTTTCAGTAACTTCTTGAAAGGAAGGTCCCTCCCCAGCAAAAACTGCAGCTGAAAAAGTTCCTCAAATGAAATATTAAAACGATGAAAACACAGAACAGCAAATCCACATTAACACAAAATATTTTTACTGTAAGCCTTAAAAAAGAAAGAAGAAAGAAGTTATTCTTCACTCCGAATTTATAGGAAATCTCTCCCCCATGCGTGAAAATCTCCAAACATTTCATCTTCACATTGTTGGATTGCAACCGCCACTACTTAAGGCACCCACATGTAAAAATCGTTTAGCTTTCAAAAATGAACAGCTATACTATAAATTCACAGCAGTCAGAGGGAAAAGACACACCATATCCGTGTTCTATAGAAGAAGCCAAATAAAACCAAAAAGAGGACTGCAAAGAAAAGCAGAGAATTTTATCCTTGGGATGCAGGATAATAAAAGATGTAATAAACCAGAACTAGCTTAGCCCTAAAGCTAGGAAGGATTTACAAAGATTGTTTAATTGATTTTTCTTCTATTAAAATGCAGATCACACCGTCTGGGATTCAGAAACTCAGACACGCCTTTGTGTCCACTCAGCTCCATGAAGTCCCCTGTCTGAAACTTGCACAATGCCCAACTCGCATGTGCTCAAAGACATGCTGTTCCTTTTTGTCTGGGCCTCTCGGGGCTGAAACAGGGTAAGGAAAGGCAAATCCTCCCTGCTGCCTGAAAGTTCATGTTTTTAGTTAGAAGCTAGTTAGAGGTATTAAACAGGACTCGGAGGAAGACGGGCTCCAATGCAGCAGATCACACACCACCAACTCTAGTTTTATACTCTCAAGATATCCCCAAGCCCGTAAAATGAATTTAAAATGCACACGATTACTTCATCTATCAGCCACACAGCTGAGCAGCCATCAGTGCCTCGAGCTGCCGGGCTGAAGGAATGACACGCCATTTCTCTTCATAGGAATTACACATTAGGTTTGGTTTTGTAAGCAACATCAGAACACCCACCACTCTTCCTGTTCCAGAAGCACAATACCCTTTTGTCTATCTCCTCTAGAATAAAAGTAGCTTGTTTACAATAACTGACATTACATGAGTAAGAACAAACCAAATCAATTAGCCCCACTACTAAATTTCAGCTACATGCAATTTTTTTGTTCCTATACACGGCTTGCATTTTTCCCCAAACTTAAACTGAGCAAACTCTAACTCAATATATTCATTTCCAAAAGGCTCTTGGAGGCAAAGGTTTTGTCTTCTCATACCAGCCAACACATTAGACATCTGGACATTAGTTGACTGTAATTGATTAGAGTTTGTGATTTAATTTAAAAGCATTCTAAGGAAGATATTAATCTCAGAGCTCTGAAGGGAAGAGAGATGTGTTGGGGAGAAAAATAGATTTAATTCCCTGGGCAACTGTACTAAAAGGTACCCTTGAATTCCCAGTAGCTTTGTAATAAACCACATCTAGAAGTGACAAATAAGGAAGAAGCGGGATAATGTGGCAGCACTGTCCCTACCTAATGTTTTTTACAGCAAGCAACCTTCTCAGTTTAGCTAGGCATGTAGCAAGAGTTTGATTTCTTCTCATTTGTGAATATATCGGTGTTACACAGATGAACTTGCTCATGCAGATATGCAGCTACAAGCAGCATAAACTTGATTTGTTTGAGCGCGTACAATCTGCTTGAGCAACGATCCTCCACCAGCACTCCTGTCTCCAGCAAGGTCCAACTCTGTCAGTCAAGCATCCTTGCTGCCTTTTCTCAGCAGAGAGAAGGCTGGCTCTGGAGCAACAAACACTGCCTGATTCCCCCCACGCCTCCTGCTTTACCCACCGCCGAAAGCAGGCAGCCGCAAAAGGAACCGAGGGGGGAAAGGAGGCAGCGGTGGCTGCTTTGCTTTGGAGTCCGAGTCCTGACATTCAGACCCACACTGGACAACTCTACCGTATGCTTGAGTCCACAAGACTACCAGGTGGCAGTCTCATTACGGATGAGACTTGGCTTAAAGGTTAACCAACTTGCCCAGATTCAAGCTAGAACTGAGAGAAGAACATAAAAATTCTTCTGGGTTTGTTTGTTTATTTATTTTTAATTCTGTACGGCAGAGGAAGATTCCAGGCTCCCTGCCCCATTTAACATCTTTCACATCTAGGGAGTTAGCCTATGAATTCCTTACTTGCCTCAGCTACATTAACTCAGTCTCATTAAATTCTACTAGCTAAGGGATTGTTTTCTGAGAAGTGAATAAAACATTATCCAGCTGACCATCTGGATATCTGGAGCAAGCCGGTCTCAGTTAATAAACTGGGAAGACAAGTTATAAGAGAGCTGCAAACTAAAATTGGTACAGATATGTTACCAGCATGGCTCTCTGTTTTAACTTGCTAAGAACAAAGTTATAGTGTTACCTGAACTGCAATCCAACTGGCGTTAACAGCGTGCTCTCCAAACGGACCAAACCCTGGAAGAGAAGTAAAAATCCACAGTGGTGAAGTCATCCTCGCAGGTTTGACTAAGCTTAAAGCTGCAAAGCAGTCTGCGCTTTCCTGGTTTATTTATCCTGAAAGAAAACCCACTTCTTCTAATGCCTGATTCCTATTTACTTCACACCCAAGTAGTAAATAGAGACCTTCACAGAAATGTTTGATCTATACACCTTGTACTGTGAAGGAAAACAATAACTTGCCTCAAAAGAAACTTTTTTCCCAACAGACACCGAGGAAGCATATTTTTTCCTTTCTGACCAGGTTAGAAAAACTTGTTATTAACAGATAAGTTGACCGCTATCACGGAACGAGAATTATTATTGGATTTTCTGTTCCCAATTGGTTTAGCCCACAGCAGATGCTTCCGCAAATGTGGACAAGCCTGTCTCAAATATTTCTTCTCTGCTCAGGTCTTCACCAAGATCTCTGTTAGGATTAGTTACGCCTTGTGAGGAAATAAAATACCACTGACAACCCACCTACACCAAGCAGCAAAGGTTATGATAGCATTATCAAAATACTTACTCACCATGTCTAAATTTCCTAATGAGTAACTTTGAGTTAACTAGTAATCCATAACATCTTTTCCTGAGCAAGCACACAAAGGTTAGGCAATTTATCTGGGTGCAACATCAATATGCTTTAATTTAAAATGTCAGAGTTACCCTAGGAGCCTAATGCAATTAGGAGCCATAAATTTTGTCTAACTCGTTAAAGGATTTGAGAGCGACTACAAATATTATATGACACGTTAATGGAAACATTCTATTTGCTATCAACAGTGAGTCTGAGGTTATACTGCACATGACAATGTACGGAATTTGCACAGCATGGGCTCATCCATGCTGATGGACCTCTTACAATCTAACCAATGTTGGTATCTCCCCAAAATAAATCTCCCAAAGGTCTCCACAAAATCACAATGTAGGTGTGTTTTCCCCATGAGCAAACCCCCCATGTTACCAAGGCAAGCTATGACTGCAGCACGGGCAAACAAGTCGAATAATCGAATGCCTTTTCAGCTGCTTCTGCAATTCAGGCATGTCCTACACGACTCTCTGGAAACAAACAATCGCGACCTGTTAGGTTTCATTCCTAAAGAAATCGTGATAGTCTTACAAGAGAAATAAAAAACATCTATTCCTTTTTAACAATTCAGCCACTGGAAGGCTGAAATTCTACAGGTGCCCACGCACGTAACGTAACCTTCTCACTCTGGAGCGAAATGCAAACTGGCACAAATACAACTGTGGGCTATTGCTCCTCTGACTCATCTCCTATATAGATCCCTCGTGTTATCTCTTTCACAGAAGGTAAGCAACTTTTGTCAGCAGCATCAAACTCCATCGAGCATGCCCAGGAGTTCCTCCGCATCCACAATAGGGCCCTCCAAGGCTCATTAGCAGTAAAGCAGCTGCAGAGATCTTTATGGGATTATCTCCTTAAACAGTTCTAAAAAAGAAATTGCGCACAAATAATACTTATCCTCAGCGAGCACATGCTCGTTACTGAACGGGAACACAACACCATTGCTAGTTTTAAAAATGAATTTAGCGTGACACTGACGACAGATTACCAAATACAGGTAGACCTGACAAGATAACCACTGCATTTTAGAAACAGACTTCCCTGAAAACAGGGGGAAAAAAAGAGAAAGGAGAAGTGCTGCAAGCAGCAGAGTATTTACTGACGCAAGTTTTCTGTTTAGTCACCACCACTCAGCACTAGATACAGGTTTGGGAAAGCCAGAATTTGCCACCTGCTTCTTCGCTCTCTGCAACTGTTCTCTGCAAAGACACTTGCCTCCAATTAAAACCGCTCCAGCGCATCAGCAACGAACCCTTCGCCCCCGCGCTCGCCATTCAAACGGCCTCAACTTCAGCTGCTGGGGGGNGGGGGGGGGGCAAACCTGAATAGTTACACCGAGTTCCCCATTTGTCACAGAACTGCCTTCCCCACAAATCAAGCCGGCCGGCCTTTGTAACCCAGGGAAAGGAACCTGACAAGCTCTCGCCTGCGACGCCAGGGCCTTTCATTCCCTCGCTTATTCTTCCCTGAGGCGCTTCTGCCGTGCTGCTTGGGTGATTTTGATAACAGCTTCGACACCTTGATGGCTCAGGATGGGGTGGTCAGCGAGCAAAACCCCCCCCCCGCTATGCGCCCCAGTTGTTTTTCCCGCTCCTTGGGAGATTCAGTCCCCTTCTTTCCCCAACCTGCAAACCCTTGGGGAGGATCAGGGATGGAAAAGGGGAATCCCAAAGCCCCCCCCGGGCCCCGCCTGACCAAGCATTAGGAAAACCGCTGCAAAGCCCCTCACCAAACAACGTACCCCCACCCCAGCTCCCGATACCCCCTCACCCACAGCAGCACACATCCCCCCCC
>VYZV01043813.1:39675-50168 GCA_013401275.1 Pandion haliaetus | reverse complement strand
CCCCTTATCTGTTTGTGTTGTTCGGGCCATCCTCATCTCTCCCTCATTCAACAGGTCTGACAAACCTCTCGTGAGGCTTTCCAATCTCTTCTATTAGCATCCATTATTTTTTCCCCAAACTTTTGCTTACTACCCCTGAAAGTTCCCCTCTGGCTCTCTGTGGGGTCTCAGCTGGCTTCTAGATAAAAAACTTTCTCATCTCCTGAATTTGGCCTGGTAACTTAAGGCATTTTAGTATAACAGAGATGCTTACTGGAGCTGAGTGGGTTTTTCTTTCAACTGGAGTAAATCCTGAAACCAGTTAATTTTGCTAAGTGCCCTCCACTTCTGAATAATTCTTCAGGCATGCTGCTGATAAATTTTTTGCATTATTTTTCATAACTATCATAATGGGATACTGACATAAAAACACTTCATGGTTAATTTAACATTAAAGTCACTATACAGCATAATGACTTTAAAGTTTACAGCTGGACTCCATAAGATGGAAAAACTTACCCAAACATCTGACAGAAGTGGCATCCACTCAGACTGATCGATCTTCAGCTCTTTGCTTAACCTTTCCAGGTACTTGTAGTACAAAGGCCCTCTTCTGAACCTCTTTCCAAGTAAATCCTCTCTGTGTACAGAAAACATAGAGCAGTAATAGGAGAAAATACTCAAAACACTGCTGCTATATAAGAAGAGAAGATAATTTTTACACACCCTAGAGTCTAGATTCACAAATAAGATTACTGAATCGTCCAGTCAGTATTAATAGAATGATGCAAATGCCTTGGAAACCGCAGAAGAGTAAAACCAATAAGGAACATTTTGCAATGTGGAAATGGCATAAGAATAAAACAATTACTAATAGTGCTCTTGTCACATGCATAATTAATTGCAGTGTTGCTGCCCCATGTAACAGCTTTTTACTTTCAGTGGGTTTCTGTTTGATCTACAAATATTGAGTTGTACCATTGGGAAGAAATGGAATTGTAAAATACTGAAGATAACTGGTTGAATTGTCAAACAGTTTTTAAGTTTTTCCTTAGAATATGCTTTAACAGTGTCAGAATCCTTCCTGTTTAATCATACAACTGAAACTGTAAATTTCTCTTTTTCTTCCTTTTACTTCTTACCTGCCCATGGTTATAGCTGAAGGTATGTATATTTTTTATTAAATTTACTTCATATTTTTACCTGTTAGAGATCGATTTCCTGCATCACTGACTTGATCTAGGATGCAATATTTTCAGAAAATTCTTGGTGAATAAATCAACACTGCGTTATAAATAGATTAAAAACTTTTCGGCTGGAAAAGTTTGTAAATAACATTTTAGGTGTGGTTCCCCTTATCTCTGATAACTGCAGCATCCCACCATCACAAAATTCAGGCCCAGTACAACTAAGTTGCCTTCCCGGGCTAGCACTGTTGACTCCCAGATACCTGTGTGTAGCAGTCTGTCATATAGAGATGTCTTCATTGGTGCTGTGATTGCTACTTCTTCAGCACAAAGCCCTGTCTTCAGACACTCCTCCATAGCTTCAGATGTAAAAAGAGTAGAAGACTAGAAAAAAGTGGAAGCAGGTGGGTAAACCTTACTGACTTCCCAGTAGTACAGTTTAGAACAAGATGGCACAGAGGAATCAGGGAAGAGCAGGTTATCCCGGCCCCTTACAGAGCAAACCCCGTGCCTTTGGAGAATTAACATTTTTGCTGGAAAGTAGGGTGTGCTTTCTGCTTGTTCATGACATTTGCTTTGTTGCAGTACTAAATAAACTATTTTGACTAAGTTTTTCTTTTTAAATACTTAGAAATCTGTACATAATTACAAGATTTTGGAGTTGGGTTTGGTGGAAGGAAGGAAGTGGGAGAGATTGGTTTTTATTCTTTCTAGCCTCTAAAACATTCCGTTTCATTCACAGCACAGGCTGTCACAGGTGTTACACTGGGTAAGTCATTAGTTTAAGTTTCTGAATGAAGCAGTATCTGTCAAAAGAATTGATTCAGACAACTGAAATTACTGGAGAGGTAGAAACTGTCTTTTCTGGGTTTACAACTGTATTTTAACAAATACTTCCAAATTCTGCTCACTGCTAAAAACACACTTAAAGGTTGAACAATACCAGATGAAAAAGTTTCAGCTAAATAGCTTTCAAGGAGTAAAAGCCAGTTCATCAAACCACCATTTTTTCCTGAAAGCTGTTTCTCAAGAACAGAGGATGGATTTGAATGTGCGTCTCCTTTGGAATTATATAAAGCAAGGGCCTGTGATGTCAGCATCTCCGGCTAAATTAGTAAGTTCAGTTACTTATACAAAAAGAAATTGTTTTATTCAAGAGAGAGACAGCAACTGACTTTCAGAGTGCTGGCTGGGCAATCCTGGAAATTGGAGAGTTAGATTTAAGTTTTTGCTCTGGAGATTAATCTCAGTCTCTTTCTCTCAATCTCTGACTCTGTCTAGTTTTCTCAAGTCTTCATTGAAAAGACTTAAATTCATTCTGGAAAAAAAACAAATGTCAAAACCTCAAAAGTTTTCAATGGATGATGTTGCACGTCCTTGCTGATAGACAGCTTAATCCTTAAGTCTGAGACATTTGTGTCCTACAGATAGATTACTTGGGTCTTATGGAAACCCTCAAAGCAATTTAGACTACAAGTGGCATCTGTATCCTGAAGCTTTGCTTGATTCAAAAGGGGCACAAACTGTCATTCCATGGACTATATGTTTTAAAAACTAGGATGGCATTAGCAATTTACCTAGCATATTAAATTCCTGACATCTTGCACGTACCGTGCAGATAGCATGTAAATATTCCATTTTGATGTGATTTTTATAACATTTCTTTTCTTTACTCTCTGCAGCTCCACAATCTTACCTATATTCCGCACCCCCCACATGGTATACTAGTGGTGAGTAGTGTGCTTAGAAGGAGAACAGAAGAGCGTATTTAAGACTAACCTGCACAATTCTTATGAGTCTCTTAGATAATTCCCTTCCACAAATGCTGCCATTTTTTATTTCCAAGGAGCTAGTATTTTAATTTACTTTAAATAGGTCTAAATGTTTTTTTAAAGATCAAGTCACTGAGATTATATGTGGTCATTTTCTTAGTCTTCCTTCCCATTGGCAGGCTTTGTGTTTATAACTGCCTGTTCTCTATTCAGATGAACTTCCTGCCCTCAGTAATACTTTCATGGCCCTCAGAGATAAGCACTTGGAGGTGGCCATCCTCAACCTACAATCTACAACCTACAATGTGCCAAATTTTGCAGTGGTCAAGGGACACAGGATATATGTCACGTACCTGGGAAAGATGATGGGGAAAAGGACGTAGTTACGTAGTTCACTTTGGGAAGATGGTAGCAGCTTCCTTGGGACCCCACCACTCCTTTGGAGGATGGGCTGGACTAAGCTGGGCATGTAGCTCATGCAGGGACCAGTTCCTGCTGGTCTCCACCATCAGCAGTTCCATTGCCACAATGTTAAATGTTCATGTGGAACTTTGAACCTGTGTATCACTATACGAATACCAGTCATTTGCCTTTACAGTTGATGGAGATCCACACTTCATTATATCGGTGCCACAAAAAGAAGATGCCATTTGTTTCAATATCAATGAAAACCCGGGTGCTGTGTTAAATTTAATAAAAGACCCAGTTACAGGTGAGTTTTAAGTTTTTTTAAATACAGTAAATCAGGATGCTTACAACAAAATGTCTTACGTTTAAAGGCTATTTCTCTTTTATAGTGCATAAGCTTTTTTTCCCAGCAAAGTTAGTAGGAGTTCCGGTAGCTGTGATGGTAGGCTACCATTACCATGACTGTGTTTTCACTTTCATGGAGCAAAATGAACTTTTAAACTTTGTTTGAAAACCACTGTAAGAGTTGAGAGACATAATTTGTCTCAGTGAGTAGTAATACAAGCAATAAAATAATCCTTAGGTTACCATTTCATGGAATACCTAGGAAAGAGAGACCTATGTCACACAGACTATTTGTGCCCATCACAGACTCTTTGTGCTCTAGGAAATACTAAACTTTTCTCAACAGACTGATCGTTGTCTTTGTGGAAATCCACAGAACAGGCCCCAGAACTTTATTCTACTTTGGCACAAACATGCACAAGTAATTCTGTTCTATTTTTCAATGCATATTTGCTTCCTTGAATTGTTGTTAAATTTCCATGACACCCCTTGACATCAGTTCATCAGGTCCTATGTATAAAACAATACTTGATGTTTCCTGTTTATATCAGGCATCACAGTCAACGGAGAACTCATTGGTGATAAGAGAGCAAATAGTGATGCAAAGATCCAAAATACATATTTTGGAAAACTTGGCATTGCAAATAAGCACCTGGATTTAAAACTGACAGTAACTCCTGAGAAGATCACAATTCAGAATGGTAATGAAAAAACAGGTTTCACCTGGCTTGACTCAGTCACCTTGCAACAAGAAGGGTAAGGTTTACAGAAAGAGTATCAGGCTCCTGTATTACTTTCTACGCTCTTTTTAGTGTTGATCAATAATAAACTTTTTAGATTTGTTGTCTGACTATACAAAAGAAATTGCTTCAAGTCCTGCTGGATTCTGCTCTCTACTTTGTTGTGTAACTGCTGAATGATTATTCATAAATTCCTCTGCTTGGAATAAGTAAGTAAGTGAAGAATTTTCCCTGATTTTCTATTACTATGACTAAGGTAAAACTAGATTTGGTATTGTGCTTAATGCAACAGTATCTTGCAAATACTTAAAGAGTAACTTTAGACATAGTGTGTAATCTTTCAAAGACATAATAATGTGCTGTAAACAATCTCCATTTTAAGAAATAGAAATTGTGATATTTATAGAATAGGTACGTTTTGCCCTGTCAGCAGGTATATTTTTTCACGAGATTTATCTATTACAGAATCATTTATACCTGTGCAAAAGGAAGTCTAGAAAAGGAATGGGCAGCATCTCCTCCTCCTCCTCCTCATTTACATTTTCATTGTGTGCCTGGAACAAAATTAATACCTTCTCAAAGCATGGCACTGCAACAGAAAGAGCACCGGAGCAAAACTTATTCATACAGCATGCTTATTTTTTTATTGTGATAGCCACATTGATGATCACTTAACACAATCAGAAGCAAATCTTTATCCTAGCACTAACCTAGACAGTTCAGGAGTTGTTTTTTCTGGAAAACAAAAGGAAAAGGTGTCAGGTAGCATCCAGGCAAGGAAGTGATGGTTTTATCAATAACATTTTTATTACTGAGCATGAGGTGCTGTATCTACATATCACTAACCTATCTGTGATTAATTGTGCTGTTATAGGATGAGTTTTGGTGGAAACATCTTGCTGAAAAGTTTAAAGGCTAGGTAACCTTTTACAGTGTAATTTAGTATGAGTCTTGGACTGTCTGTGAACACACACAGATTCACATGGACCAAACCAGGCAGCAGAACCTCTATTTTAAAAAAACACTGAGCAATTTATAAAGCCGTGTTTGTTTATTGAACACGTTTCTTCTTCTCAAGTTTCTTCTCATTGCTGTGCTGTTAACTCTGGGAAGCACAATACCCTAAGTCAAGTTTTTCTTTTTTCCTCAGTTTAACTTTGATAATTAACAGAAAAAAAAATCTGATGCTCTCAATGGGCAGTGGTGCCTCATTTGTTATTGTTTTGCACCAAGTATGGAAGAAACATCCTCTCCACCAAGATTTCCTAGGACTGTATACATTGGAAAGTGATAAGCTGTCTGAACAGACCCATGGATTATTAGGTATGACTTCATTTAGTGTTTTCATGCTTGTCTTTCCTTATGAGGCTACAAAATTTTGTAGACACAGTCTTATACTTAGCCTTTCTGAACTGAGATAGCAGAGGAAACTGAGATTACATTGATCAGCCCTATTAAGATTTCTGACAAAATACTCTGGGCTCAGACTTAATGCATTATCGTTTCATAAATTGCTGCTGCTGAAAGCACTAGCATCCGTTGTTCTCACTGGCATCTTTAAACCTCTTTATCTTGCTAAATCCCAGGTACAGATTTTTTTTTTTTTCTTACTGCACTATGTCTCCAGTCTCTTTGATGGTTTGATCTCTCCTTTCATCTTATCAACTTTCTCCTAAGTACAAGCACTCTGAGAAAATGTACGTGTGTTCTCAATCAAAATTTGCCAAACCTCAATTAGTGCATCATTGTAAGAAAAGAAGTTGTTAAGGTATATTGTGATTTACTAGCATATATTAAAATCACAGAATGCCTTGTATCGTCCAAGATTTTCCTCATGTTAGCTAACATTATTAATTCTAGTATAAGGAGAAGTTGGTAATTCAGGGATCAAAATTTTGACCCCATTGAATCCTGTTTTCTGCCAGTGTAGTGGGTTTGGTGGTGTGCATTCTCTGTTGGAAAATACACAGATAGCAGCCATTTTCCCTTGCCTTCCAATTTTCACTTACAAAATCAGATAAGAGCAGCAAGTGTTCATTTGGGGTCAATAAATTTACTCACTGTGGAAAATAACGAACTGCTGTGAACTTACTCTTCTCAGTCTTGGTATGCACTTTGAGGCCTGAGGAGAGTGAACCAAGGTATCAGTGGTAGTACATGGTTAGATCCACGTGTCATGGGAAATGCTGTAACTAAACAGAAAAAGAGCAGCATGAGGATGGACTGGTATTTATGTTTTCCTGCTCCAGTCTCCTCAGGCTAAAGGACTTATCCACAGAGAAGTTATTCTGCTATGGTATGAATTGCAAGTAACAAGAAAATTGCAAAAGCCCGCGTGCTGTGTGGGTACACCATGATACAGCTCACTGACTGACACATCTCATCACTATTTTCATCATCTTTGACTTTGCTTCTGTACTTCACTAAGTAATCTAAAAATCTGTGCTCATTACAGCACTCAAAGCACTAGCAGTATCCTGCACCAGACCAGACAGGGCAAAAGTGTGTGAAAGCTAATTCTGGCAGGCGTATGAAAATTCCTTAGAAGTCAGCCTTCTTCTGAGCGTAATCACATCCAAAAATTTCAGAGGTCAACACTGTTTATCATTATTTGATAAAAAAAAAGCTAAAGACTTGGAGAGTATGTAATAAATACAACTGAATAGACAAGACACAAAGTGAGGATATCTTGAAGGATATCTAGAAAAGGCTAATTTTACTGTGCACTTAGAAGTTGGAACTTACATCCAGATGATATGCATAGAATTCTTGTTTATAAACAGTTAAGTAATACCATAGGCATATGTTCAACCTTACACAAAACTTGGTGTTTGCTTATCCATTGAAAACCCTGAGGGGACATGGAAAACAGCACGGGAGTGTAGAAGTTCTGCGGTTTCTGTTTGGTTTGTTTCTGTTTTCACGTGTGCAACATGCCCAAAATGGTAATTTTGGCTTCTATTTTTAGGACAGTTTTTCCGCCCCATTGACTTCACCATACTAGAAATTCATCCAGGGTCTGATCCCAAGAAACCAGATGCCACAATGATTGTTAAAAACAATGAACTGACAGTAACAAGGTAAAAAATAATAAGCCCTTAGCAAAGACTTAAGAAAGATAGCCTTGTCAGAGTCCAGTTTCTGCTTCGATACTTCCATGACTGTATTTTCCCTTTCAGGGGCTGGCAGAAGGATTACAGAAGAGATCCTAAGCATGCCGTTGATATTCCTTGCTGGTTTGTTCATAACAATGGAGCTGGGCTGATAGATGGTGTTCATACGGACTATATTGTTTCCAGTCTGTTTTAAACAACTACAACTTCCTCCAAATTCATGGGTATACAGAGTATTTGTCTGAAAAAATAGTGGTTTTCAGTGTTTAAGAACTATTAAAAATACATAAGCTTACCATGTTTGGCAATGCCAAGATATGATGGATTCTCACAGAGAGTTTTACTGCACGTTTGATCCAATCTTAAGGGCTAAAGTGCTATTCTGCTTGTGTGCACGGATATCACTCATCCCCTGAAATACACTCATTTTACTGAACTAATTTACTAGTTTTGAAATTCTGACCTAAAATTTTACTTTGTAAAATATAACAGAAACATTCTATCCAATTTTAAATCAATAACTGAGTGTCAGGAGTGATTTAAATAAAAGCATCAGTACTTAATGCTTTCTTGTGTTATTCCAACAGCTATCAATGTTTTCATTCCAGTTTCACAAAGCCCAGGATGCCAGATGCATTTTGAAATTCAACAAGAGTACAGCTGACAGACCAGCACATATTTCAGGATAATTCAGTAGTACTTCAAACCATCTGACCACTTGACTGTATAGTGCTGAGGGCTGGTGCAGTGTCATCACTCGAGATGACTGTTAGCATCCAGGAAATCTGTATTTTAGCATTTTAATTTGAACTTAACTTTTGAATGCCCATATCTTTATAAATTAATGAAATACCACAGACCCAAACAGCACTCAGATTTAAGTAATAGTAGATATCTTTTGGACAGTGTCTTTTTTGTGTAAGAGCCTTTCCGTCTTGCAGTAAAATTCCTCCCTCTGTTCCCGTAACAGAATTTATGTACTTATTTCAGGGCAAGAAGCGTCCCATTTATTTCTATATTCATTTTGTACTGGAAGAAATTGTGAGCTATTAGTTCTAAAGTAAAAAATAAGCAGATTTCTCATTTACTTTGAGTTTTCTTTTAATCAAATCAGGCATAGCAAGGCAATTGTGGTTTCACATGGCAAAGTAGAAAATTTCCATACTGTTGTGTGACAAGGAGAGAAAGTCCGTGTGTGGGAAACTAGAGTGCAGACACACATGAGGAAAGAGGAGTGTAGTGGGAAAACCAGAGATGACTTAAGATGTGATGGGTTAAATTGAAAGAACAAAGGCAGAGCAGAAGAAAAATGCAACAGAAAAAAATCAAAGAGGAAAAAAATAGAGTTAAAAAAATAGAGGAAAAATATACTACCCGTTAAATTTATGGGAGAGACAGGCCTCCTCCAGGAACAAAATTCCTTACTAAAAGCAGAAGTTTTGTAGAAGAATTACAACTATCAATTCTTGCGGGGAGGGCAGCTGTCACAGTGGCTAGATACCTCTGCCTGCTAAATTCTGACAAAAATGATGAAGGAAAACAGTAGTTTCTACAGAGGAAGGCAGGGGGAGAAACAGGAAGGAGTGAGAGAAGACCAGAAAATTGAACCTAGTAAGTTTAAGTTTACATGGTTCTGAATTTTTATTCTAAGATAATGAACTAGATGGCATAAAATAAAATAAATCAGTGATCCATTATGGATCCTGAGGCAGGAGGTGTGGGACTGCCCATCAGGGCTGCTCTGGTACTCACTTGCTCCATTGAGACAAAAAACGATAGCAGTGGACAGCAGATCTTGACCTACCTGGCTGGCAAAGTTTAGGCACAAGGCAATACTGGGCACGGCCTCAGCCAGAGCTCTCCTGTTTAATGTATGGGGATGAGGCGGATCTTCAGAGGTGGCAGGAGTCTTTTCAGCTGTGACTGAATTGTCAGCCAGAAGTTGGCCTCGGGGGCTCTGGTCTGCTTTTGCATGGCTTCTGTGGCAGCCTGAGAAACTCCCACTTACACTGGTGGACATGGAAAAATCCCGGTTTTAGTGTGTAGTTCTTCCAAGATTCCTGCAACATCAGCAGTAACTACAAATGTAGCTGAAGGCGACAGTAAGGGGAGACAGAAGTAGCAGACAGATGCTTACAGTTAGATAAAAGTTTTACTCCTACTGCTGAGTGGTACAATGCTGGTTAAAAGATGAGTGCGAGATACACTGTGTATTCTGCACTGGAATTAGAAATTACAGAATGCAAAATATTCATCACTGTCTGCCTTCAGCTTCTTGAGCAAGGGAAGGGAGCGTAGGAAAGCCCATCAGAAGCCCATCAGAACTCACTTCGGGGCTTGCAACGGACAGGAGGAGAATGACTGAACAACAAGCTAAGACACAATTCAAGTGGAAAAGAGTGGAGTGGAACATACTGACAGAATGGAAAGCACACGTGCAGAGGGGAAGAAGCACTGAAGAAAGGATTTGGGAGTCTCAGTAGCCAGGCACACCAGCAATATAGGGCTGCTGCAGAAAAGACAGACGTCCCTGTGGGCTCAGCTGCTGAGCACCTCTTAAGACCCAAGAGGCTCCATCAGCCGGGGGCGACCGCGGGTGCAGTCCCCTGCGCAGCTCTGGGCACAGCACCTCAGCGCAGCGTAGACAAACCGGATGCGGTCCAGAGGATAGGAACAGCTTTGCAAAGAAGTTGTGGAAGGAGGCGGGGGGGACCCCAGCTATGTAAAAAGTTGCTGTGAGGAAGGCTGACAGCTAGTTTTCTTCCCACCTGTCAAGGTTAGCAGGATCTGCTTCTTTGCGGCAAGGGAGAATTGCACTGACGGGGCAGGAGGCTGCCTGGGGCATTTGGGGAACCCCAGCCATTGCAGGGTTCACTGGATGGGTTAGAAGAGCGGCTCTCAGGAATGGTCTGTGCGCGCTTGAGCCTTGCTTAAAGCGGAGGGGACCAG
>VYZV01043813.1:1028-39638 GCA_013401275.1 Pandion haliaetus | reverse complement strand
CCATGTCTCACTCCTCCCTGATTTCGGTGCTATTTGCTATCCCTGCAGTCAGCAGGCAGGCGGAGGAGGCAATGCGCACACACCCTATAACTGAAAGCAGGGAATTTTTAATTGGCGTTAAGTCCACTGATAAAACCCAGCATCAACAGCGTGTAATTCAAATACCAAGTTCATTTACAATGGAAATAATCTGCTTTTCAAATTGGTAAGCCTGTTTATGATGTGGCAAAGCAAGAAATCTTGAGTTTCCAGTTTCCGAATTCCACATTGTCTGTCGTGTAATTTGTCCAGCCAAATCTGCATCGCCGTATCTGCGTCCTGGAAGTACAAGCAATTCACACAAACCTATCTTGGCATCATGTCTACACAGCGCTTTTAAAAAAAAAAACAGGTTTCCAATTACATAGTTTGCTTTATCTTACTGACTTTGGCAGGAAATCGCTTCTCTTTTAGTACATTGCTTTAAAATAATACGGTTTTTCCAGTTATTGGCAGGATAGAAAGCGACTTTTGTTAAACCTTCTACAATGCTGGCATATTTAGGGGTTCAAAGATACCTAGGAACTGAAATTCTAAAACACAAAATAATTTTGGAATTAAAATTTATTAAAAAAAATCCCAAAGACTAAAAACTACAACTTGCATTCCACGGGCAGAGGCTTCTGTGTGTACATTTCCTCTGAAGCATTACCTCCGTGCACCACATGTTGTTTTCAGTTGTTCATTATTTGGAAAACATCTTCCAATGTTTGCAAAACGTGGTATGAAACTGTGCCAAAAAAAAAGCTGCTAAATTTCAGGATGGAAATGCTGTTTTTCGCAACAAGTCAGAGGTCTGCCTTGCAACAAGTCAATGTCTGTTTTGCAGGCGTTTTAAAAACAGAGCCTTAGAAACTTTGCAACATTGAACGGGACCGCAGCCAGTGTGGGCTGCCATCCCCCCTCGTGGTGCTATTGCTAATTTAATTATCTTTGAACATTGTTAGAGAACGATCTCTGAAAGAACCCTAATACAGCGAGACTGGGGTTTTTTTCCTCCATAAAATAAAAAATGAGAGAAATGGTAAACTAATACTGCTTTAAACTTCATACGCATTTTACAAACCACACAGTTCAAGAACACCATCATTTATAACCGGAGAGAGAGTGTAAATCTTAGAAATCTATTACTGTTTGCATGCCACATTTGTTGGATTGGGTGATGCCATGACTTATTTGTGTTTGGAAACCAAAGTCCGTGTGTCTGTGTCAAACTGTGAGCTGATGTCAATTTTATTTAGTTCATTCACACAAATCTTCAACAGTATAACCACACTGAGTATTAGAAACCATCTTAAAATAACAACAAGCAAGCACATTCTCATCTCGAAAGCGTAATTATTTTGAGTTAAAAGATGTGACACATATATAGTAACAGGTAAGGCTTTAACTGTGTGGTTTTCTTGATGAGAGAAAGTATCAAAAATATTTGGAAGAGTATCGTTTGCATAGTTTTCTTTCCCAGAATACACTTTTCTAGGGAGTTAGATCTATTGACCAGCAGGAAACAGGATCACTGGTTGACTCAAGCCTGTAATCTTTCTTGTATTGCCTGAAACAAAACCAAAACAAGAAAAAATTGTGATAAAATAACCACAGGGCAGGCCCAGAATCGACCTTATGTTTGCAGATGGTACCAAGTCAGAGGGACTGTGCACGGGCAGAGCTCCCAGAGCCGGAGGCAGTGGTGATGGGGACACCCAGGGACAGCGAGCAGAAGCGGCATGCTCACAGCATTACTTCTACATCACAGACAATTACTAAAAGCAATTGAAGTGTAAAAATTTTGTCTCGTGGTAAATCCAGCTGAGGAAAACCCCTCCCTTATCCATGTAAACAAGGCAGCAGAACCTTACTTTCTTTGGCATTTTTTTATGCAAACTCTAGTCCCAGGGTATGATTCCCCCCCCCCATATGAAACAGGAGCCTTGAGCCCTGTAGCATCACTTCACAAGCTACAAATTCAGGCTGTTAGGGAAAAATTCAAGCACACGTTCCTATTACCTACACCAAAGAGGTGTATTCTTGCAGACAAACACTCCCTTAGTTTAATTTCTTTTGATGTCCAGTATTAGCTGATAAAATACGTCTCAAAACAGGTACATCACTCACCCTTATCCCATATCTGTTACCTGGTAACTTTGTGCTCAGATCCAGACACACTTAGGAGTCTTTCATCAGCTCTCTGACTGATGTAGGAATAATTCTCAAATTGTGCTTTTGAATAAAATTGACCTAAGCAACAGACACACAGATTATTTAAAAATACAAAACATCTGAGTTTGTTGTTCATTTAACCCAAATGGCAGCTATAACACTAGGAAAGCAGCCATCTGCCTCAGAAAGCAAACCAAAAAAACAACAAAAAAAGACCGTGTTTGGAAGCTCCCTTAGTAAGTTAAGAAAATTCCCATGTTTCAGCTGTGACCTCCTGTTGTCCCTAACAAACACTCCTCCACAGAGAGGTTCAGCCTTGCTCTGATGGGTTTTCACTTTTTTTGTGTGTGTGTGGTTTTAGAATACGCAGCCTCTCCGTTTGCAAAGTTTTTGAAACAACTTCAACCAGTTGTTGAACCAGGACCAGCTGGCTTTCATTTTGTAACCCTGATTGTTTAAATTTTACGTCCATTATTTATAGTCCGTAATTTGACATCAAATGAATTTGCTGCATAAATTATGTCATTCCACAGCACTGTCGAGGTTAAGCCCAACTATTATTTTGGCCTTATTTTAACATTTTCTAAACCCCTAATAGTTTATTCAGGGTTGTACCACCAGAGGGTAAGCAGAAAAGCATTATGCTACGTTTCCAGGGTAAGACCTCCCCTCTTCGCAGAGGAGGGTCTGGATTGCTGTGCAGTAAAAGGTGATGTTAGAGGTCTGAAAAGAATAAATGAAATGTAAAGTTTCTCTAGAACCCCTTGAATTACAGCATTCCTGCTGCCTTGTCTGCCCCTTGCTTTTCATGAGAGCTTGTCAGGACCCAGGGAAGTAAAAGCTGAACAAGTGCTTATGATGTGGCTGAAAAAACCCCCACTGTATTCTTATTTCAGGAACTTAGTTACAAGATCATCCTTCTTTGCTGCATACATCCATAATGCTACATACCCAGAACTCCGTCGACTTGGTTAGAAAAACGGTCGGTGTTCAAGAAATACAGCCCAAGGAAATTGTCTGGAAACTTCACAAAGGAAATTTTTACTGTGACCGTATCAGACAATGACGCTGTCATGCTCCTTTCCTTCTCAACTGAGACTCTCAGCCTGGGAAGTACATTATGACGTTATTTCCAAGAAGAATATCAAGAAAGAATATGTATTTAACTAGCTGACATTAATTAATGAAAATAATTTAATTTTTACCTTTTGCCTCTTTACAATTGCATTTTTCATTATCTGTTGGTGGTTATTTTTAAGCTAGAAAATATTAAGTAGCGTATCTTTTCTCTCTATGCTGCACAACAGATCTTTCCCACATCAGGCTACATGCAAATACACCTAACAGAAAAGAACATTTTGCTGATGAAAACACCTTATTATCCATAACGACAAGAAATGCTTGGATGGAAAAAAGAAGAATGCTTTCTTGTCATTTGAATGAGAAAAAAAGGTAGACGAGATAAAATAATTCAATCTACTTGATGAACAAGTCAAATATTTTTTTCTTGGCGATTTCACAAGTTTTTCCACACCCTGCCCTTCTTCTAACCCATTAATTCTATTTTGACCGCAGGTGGGCTTGCAGAACACAAACACCCACTGTCATGTGTGTCCCTTGCAGATCAGGTTAAGACAAAAACACACCCACACACGCCGGCGTACAAAGCCCGGCAGTTGCAAGGGCTCGGGTGCTGGTTTGAAGCAGGAGGATCATTCTGCTTGGCAGACGACACATTACGGAGGGGCATAAATCCAGCATGTCCTTGGCTCCGTTTGGATTACAAAAATAATTGAAAGCAGTTGGTTTAGGACGTCTGTTGTCGTCTAGAACTCCCTATAAGGCAGGGAGCGCTGTGTGTCCTTTCTGCCCCAGACCAACACCAGATCCTCCTGGGGGTTTATTCGGGCTGTGCAAAAAAGCTGGTGGAACTAGACACAGTCAGCTCTTTCTTGTGGTAGTGAAGGATCCTGCTGTAATTAGCCTGACAAATGAAGTCTACATTTAACGTACCCTTTCTTCAACAGTGGGCATTTAGTTACAAAAAGCTATTCAAACACTTTATGGCTTCCCATAAAAAATGTCAGCTGCCCAGATGTGAGTTATTGCTAAAAGTGAGGAGAAACAAAACTTCAGCCTGTGTGGAGCCCACTGGTGTATAAAAAGACAGTAAATGTCAAAGCCATCACTTTGCAGTACTGGCTCTGCGGCTGGAGGAACACGAAGTGCCTGGTGGCAGCCAGCACGGCGGTGGCACAGGGGCTGCTACGCACCGTGGCGGGTCCTTTTCTCGGGAGGATAAATGTTCTGCCTCTGACGTCGAAGCAGAAAGGCATGCTGGTGGTGCGGTTGTTTTCATTTTCTTACACAGGCGTGCAGAATTAAAATCAAACCTTTTTTGTTCTCTGTATTTGAAGTGGGGGATTGTGAAGGTACCCTGCTTCCACTCACGCTGAGTTACTCACTGGATAAGGACATTTGGGAGCGCTTACTTGAAGTAAATGTGAAAGCGGAGGCCTGGATGAAAAAAGGTCTGACTCACATTTTCAAATTTGGGAAAGGATGGGGCGATGTTTCTTACCCCTGGACAGTGGAGGTGGCTGACTCCGTCCATGGCAGCCGAGTGCTCTCATTGTCGTGGCTTAGGACAATCTCATCCGTGGAGATGTGGATTCTCACAGGGGGATTCACATAGGTAATTTCAAACTGCACAAAGTGATTTATTCTGTCCCCAAGCTTCCCCATCACGGTGAGTCCTTTAATAACATTGACACAAATTTGTCAAGTGACCATGTTTGTTAGGTACGAATGATCTTAATAAAACTGCTTCAGCTTTGTTGCTAAAGCAACTTGAGGGTCTCAAATCTAGTTTTGGGAGGCACAGTACCCCAGATTTCAGATCCATGGGCCCCCAAGGCTGCAGTGGGCTCACCAGAGCCTGTTTACCCCAACATTGCCACCTCCTCTCACAGAGGTAGCTCTGCTCCATAATCAGAACAGCTGACAACTGGCGCTTGGGGCACGGCTCCTCCGAGTACAGGACCACAGAAAAAGTGCAGTGCTTTAAAAGCGTGCATCTTTCTGTCAGCATGTGGGGACCATGGGGTTTAGGGTCTCTGCGCCCTCAGAAGCCCCTAAGGGAGGGCAGGGGAAGAGCCTAAAGGCCATGGCTGTGACACCAGGAGGAAAAGGAGGTGACCCACAACCATACCTGTGAGAATTGCCCTCAGCTGTTGCGCAGTGAATGTTAATATTGCCTAACAGAAAGGAAAAATTAACTACAGCCTTTCTGGTCACTGCAAGACAGCGGCTATGATGTGGCCCTTCATGAAAGGGGGTTATTCCCAAAGCCACCAACTGCTCTCATAGACCAAAGTGACTCTCCTTGTTCTTGGTATCAGGGGCAATCTGGCTCACTCACCTTGCTCCGGATCTGACAGCAGGTGGACAGAGGGCTGTGCTCTTCCATCAGTGTTTAAACAGATTATTTCATTTTGTTTGGGTAATTGCAAGAGAAGCTGTGGATATTCACTGGCTGAAAAGCCAGAAGAACAATGTTAGCATGCAAAGAAAAATCTAGCCTGTGCCCTTCGGGTTGGCACAGCAAAATTACTTAATCAATTTATACCTGAAATATTAGTTACAGCTTTTATAGAATAGAATGATTAAAATCCCCACAGTAATAACACAGCATCTTGATACAAGTGAAGACAACAGATTTTTAGAGTTTATTAAGGACAATGAGCCCTTAAAAAAGCTGAGGCTGAAGGTCTGTTGTATTGCATTTCTGTTGGTTGTTATATCCTTGAGCCAGAGAGGCTTTCTCATGGGATACAGGGATATTTTTCACTTACGTGGAAAAAACCAGCCAAGGTTCACAGGAAGAGGTAAAGAGTTTTCACAGAGTTGATGCAGTCAGAAAAAACATTATTGTATGAAAAACTGTACATTACAGTTATATTAATTATTAAAATGGGACTAGTATATGTATTACTCACCAAGAGGTTGTGCTCTTGCTTTGTCTCTTAGCCTGACAACTGAAATACTTAAAATTAGTAAGAAGAGTTTAATGAACCATTTTTCTCTAAGTCAGCTAATTAACCAGGAAGAATACTGTGGCAGAAGCCTTTTTAGCAGAGCTCTTCACTGACTTCTACTGAGAGCTTTGCTTAAAAGAAGATGTCCCGATGGGGAAAAAAAGCATAACATCCAGTGCCTATTTCTCACAGGATCAACTGTGTCACTGGGGCATGCTCAGCCTCAGCTGCAGGAGAGCTGAGAGCTGCGTTTTCAATGGCCACTACGCAGCATTGAACCCAGCACACCCACCCCAGGTCCTCTCGCATGCTACTGTGAATAACTACCTACTGACGACAGCTTCTTGTTGCTGCCAGACTGGGACTCTGAGCGCCATCGACCTGAAATAAAAGGTGTTTCCAATGTTTCGTTGGTTTGGGGTCATGCCTTGCATCTCCACCCCCCTCCACCACTCCCCCTTTAAAATAGGCAATCCGTCCCGCTCGTTGCCCACTGACTTTTTTGGATACAGCCAGGAGTGCATGTGTGCGGATCCTATGCAGGCAGCAGCCAGCGCCTTCTCTCCTCGGCTCTATGGGAGCTCTCAGCGATGCCAAGCTCTGTCTCTGCAGTGCCCTGGGATGTCCTCCTTGCAGGACAGGCGTTGTCATCGTGCAGACAGCTGTGCCCCACATTTGCTTCATACAGCAAACCCCAGGACTGCTAAATTTTTTTTTTTTACACCCATTTCCTTCAGCTTACTAATATATGCTTCTCCAGATCTTTCACATTTATGTTCAGGAGGTATAATAATTTTTTATTTCTGAAAAGGGACCAACATTGTTTTCCAAAGTTTATAGGTCATTATAAAATATCTGTGGACTGAAATACATATAATAAATTGTATATACTAAATTGTATATCAAATGGGCATCCACAATCAAAATGTATTTATTAAAGTAATGTTGCTATGAACCTACATATGAAATGAACTGTATAAAATCATTCTGAATAAAGACAAAGGAGGAGCACTTACCAGGATGTGATCCACTCCTCAGTCTGTAAGCATCTGCAGAAAGAAAAGAGAGTATCTGTGTTTTATTCATGATTGTTTTACATACCTTATGGGAGTGTTTCAAACATCAAGTCTGTAATTCTCCAGCTGCATCTGTCTTCCTTTCCCAAAGTAAACTATCAGCAGTAATGAAGTCCACAGAACATGAGCACTGATCCCTGGAAAATATTTCCAGCCAAAGGATGGAAATGGACAAAAACCTACTAAGAACTTTGTGAGGACGGGGTTTGCAAAAAGGGATTTGATTGTCTGCTAGACGCCGGGGGCCTCACCCGCCTTGTGCATGGGGATGGGGAGCGAAGGAGTGGTGGTGCCAGTGCAGCAGAGTTGCCCGTCCCCGGTGCGAGGGTGGGTGCTTCTGGTGGAAGCGGGCACCGGGCACGGGGGGATCTGCAAAGGGACCGGCTCCACGCAGAGCTACAGCACCAGCACAGGCTCACAACGTGATCCCTCTGGAGAGCTGCAGCCCCAGACAAGAGCTGTTACCGGCAGTTAAAAATCAGATAAGCTCAACATGAGAAATTGCAACACTACCCAAAAGAGCACATCAAAACCTCCCTTGGTCCCAGTAGCCCAGCATCCCGCTTGCCCCTTCTCCTCCCCGGCTGCTCCAGCTGTGCTGGTCCGTCACGAGGGAGGACAACAGTGCTCAGAGATGCTCTGGCGGGCACCACCCCCAGATCCACTGGGGACATCCCTGTGCCCTCGAGCAGCCGTGCCTGCCCAACCGTCACACTGACGTGGGGCTTGGCACCTGCGACGGAAACAGGTCGTGCCGCAGAGGTGGCCCCAGACTCTTCTCCTCTTGGTGCCAAAGGGAGCAGGGCAGGATGGTTGCTGGACCGTGCTTCTGGTCAGGGAGTTTTCTGCTATTAAACTCCCCAGCACCACTTTGAAACAGCTTACCTTCAGAGAACAGGGCAGCATTATAATTCCCTCAATACATTTCTGTGAAAGAACTAGAGCAAAACCAGGGCTCTTCACCTATAAAAGCATCGCTATTATGATGTGTTATCATAGTGGAGATTATCAGATTAGTAATGCTGGAAGTTTAAAATTAATATTCAAACAGATCTATTATTTCCAGAAAGAGGAAAAAAAAATACCTAAATCATCCTCAGAAGTAATTCCAAAATATCTTGAACTTAATTTTTTGACAGATGCTTCGCACATGGTAGGAAGAAGCAGAAAACATCATTAACACCGATCACTCAAAGAACTACTTTTCCTCAGGAGTAAAGACAATTTTGGCCTTTGAGACTTTCTGAATGGAAGATTTTCTCCCTTTGACCGTGTTATCCCCCCAAACACTGCACAGACCTTGGCAGTCATTGCTTACATTTTGCTTCACATATTTTTCCAAATCTCAGATACTTCTCTCTATAGAACGACTACCACAAGCTTTTTTTTTTTTTTTTTCATTAGAGAATATTATGGAAATATGCCACTGGAAAAGAAGAAAACATTTACCTCCTACTGGAAAACTGCTGGGCTTCTCATTATCTACCACGAGGAAAAGGGACAGATTAGTGTCATGGAGTCAACACTAAATGACTTTACCCATGTACAAACCAGAAAACTGGGGCAAGTGGGTGTTGGCGTTCAGGTGATGAGTTTTTTTGTGTTAAAGGATAGGTAGATAGAGAACATGCGAGACTCCTAGCGATGGCATGCTTTCCTCCCCTGCATTCATTTTCCACTTTAATGTACAGAGAAAAGTGCAGAACTCCTCTGCAGTGCCAGGAATGCTGAGTAACAACTGTTAAATTACTTTTAGTTAATATTTAAACAAATCATTTTCCATCTCAATAGTAGTGCCCATTTCACCACTTCACCTCTTAAAAAACCCTGTATGTTTTATTTTGAAAGGAAGATAATCCCTGAACCCCTGCCTCCCAGTGTGGCTTATTACCATATCACATCGCTGTAAAATGAACCTATACTGGAGGGCAACAGCAAACCACCACTAACAATAGCGTATTTCAGAAGGGGCTGTTCAATGCCCCATTTACCAGCTTCGGTGGGTTTGTTCGCCAGCTCTGTCTGCTGCTGGCCAGCGGGTTTGGTGACCACCATGGAAGTGAGGGGTGTAACGAAGCTGTACCGCAGAGAGAGTTCTAAGGCTTGCGCCTCCAGGGTTTTCTGGTCCTCTTGTGCTGAAATACTAAAGTCTGTGTTAATAATGAAGAAATAACATGTAGAGACTATGATACTTTTTCATATTAGCTGTGTCTTAACAGATAATTTTTATTATTGAAGGGTGAGCAGTCTTATTGGGATAACTCAGCTGTTCACGTGCTTGAAATTATGGAGATGCTTAATTATTTGCAACACTGGAGCCTATGTATGGTTCAAATACATAAAAATAGCAGATACATGATCTGTGAAATGTCTTACGGACATACTTATTATTTTCTTTACTAGCTATTGCCATTCACTTATCTACAGGCAATATTTCTGGATGTGTTAACAACAGCTCAACACAATCTATGCAATTTAAATCTATTTCATAGTAATGTAATAAATAATATTTTATATTATGTTTTCATATGTATATATAAATATATATATATACACACACCCCTAATGATACAGCACCATCGTAAACTGAAAGCACCTCATGCTTCTCATACAGTAATGTAGTATTCTTCCAGTATACTATATTTTTAATACTACCTGCAGAAAAATTTCTGTTTCTTTGTGTTTCCCGATATAACTTGCTAATAAGGAATTTGTGTTTCAAGACGTTAGAATTTGTAATATGAAATATTAAAATAGCTTACGATTTTTCCAGAAGCTGTTGAATGGTTAAGTAAGCCCACAGTCTCTCTATGAAATTTCCAAAGATGTAGCTTTGATTTTGAAATACTTGCTCCTTCTCTTTGACATTTGCTTCTTCTTTAAGAATCAAGTCACTAGCATGCTGAAGTGGGAGAAAACTGACCATCAAAAGAACAGTTCCAGACTTCTTTTATAGTCACGTTATTAGACTTGAAAGAACATCTTTCAGTACTAAAGTGCCCTTTTCGTCCTTCAATTTTGCCCTTTCCCATTGGAAAATGCAACTCCAAACTACCAAAGAAACAAGTATTTTGGATATATGTTTCTGGACTCGAAACAATGTTGAAAAAAGGAGGTAATGAAATTGTTCTATTTCAACATTTTTGAGATTAATAATTCAGATTTCCTTCCTCATTCTAAAAATGCAAACCAGTTTCCTTAAAAGGTTTGAAAGGCCAAAAAAATTATGGGTTTGAAAGGATTAACATTTCTGTTTGCTTATTTGTGGATATACTTCAAGGTTTTTCTTTTTTAGCAAATTCAGGAGGGCAAAATTGTTTGAATTCTCAAATATTTTCCTAAAATGGGAAAACAGCTGAACGCCCAAATGTAGAGAACATATACTGCACACAAAAGACTGCTTGAAGGCTCCAATTGCACCCTAAGAGACAGAAGGGAGATAGATTTTTCACAGTTAGTAAACTAAACACTTACTGACTGAGCTTTAATTTCTACTGGCAAAAGATCAAGCTCATTGCTAATTTTTCCAGATACTATAATTTCAGATCCTTCAAAAAACAGCTTGAAATTGTTCTTGGTTAATCCCTCTACAGCATTTTCTGGATACTGCATTTCAATTTTCGTTAATATTGGGGTAGCCACCTCTTGATAAAAGCCCTAAAAAGAAGCAGAGAGAGAGAGAGAGACCATGCACAAATGACTGCAAAATTATGCAAAGCAGTATGTTGAATGTCTAAAACCCCCGTAAAAAGAAGGGAGTGAAGCTTTTTTTTCAGCAGGGCAAGACTGCTGCAAACCTAGAAAAGAAAAATAAATGGGTTTTTTCCCAAGGTTCAGCCCACCTTCTCCAGCCAGGCTGGCGATGCCATATAAACCGCATTTCCCAGGGTATTTCAAGTACCCAAGCAGCATCCCCATTATCACCATCGCACCCAGTTGTTTTGCTTTAGCCACTTTTCACATCTGATTTTTTAAACTTGACTGCTCCTAATCTTTCTCTTTCTGGACTGGGGCTGGCATTAAGCAAATCCACTCTCTGCACATCCAGCCAAAACAGATAGAAGTGGCTTCCCAAAAAAAGAGAATGTCCCAAAAGTTATAACCTCTCTCCAGATGGACAGGAAAGACCCAGGCTGGTGGTACTTCAGAGCCAGTTTGCCTGTAGGTGCCTCAGATTACCTGCTGATTTTCAGGGAAACCATAACAAACAGCTTCCAATGGTGGTACTTCAAGTGGTTTGAAAAAAGACCCAAGAACAGAAGTTTTACCACCATCACCTCCCCTGGACAATTTGTCTTTTTGCAGAGGTACAGAAATGTGTGAGTTTCCAGGTTTGTCCAAATGCAGCTGATTTGGAGAGGACCTAAACTTTGAGTCGTGGTTAGAGTACAAACCACCCTCAGACACCCCAGAATTGCCTTCCTTCCTCCCCAAAATTAACAGACAAACTCAAAATCAACTCTTTATCTCAGAAAATCTGTGGGTTTGCTGCTAGGACTAGACGAAAGCTGTAGCTGGTGGATGGCTTTTCTGGCATATTCCTCAGTCCTGACCTGGAGCTGCAAGGCTGCATCAGCGTTTTCGTATATACGACGTGCTATTCCCCCATTGCTTAGGGCCATTTTCTCCAGGAACTTATAACTGACATCAAACCCAAAGCCAAGGCAGAAAAGAGCATATTTCCCATTGACCGCTTTCTGAATGTTTTCTTGAATTACTTCCACATTAGTCTCACCTGTAATGGAAACAAAAAAAATGCCCTTCTTTGTTTATTTTTTTAAAGTACAAAAAGACAGCAGCAGGTCTAACAGAAAATTCTGCCTAAAGTATTTTAAAAATAATTCAGAATAAAATATTAAAAATATATGGGACAGAATTCCATTAATTGAACTGGAGATGAAAGCACCACTCTGCATATGGAGTGCCAGAACCTGATTGTCCCCCTTAATGACTTTTACTAACTTCTACTCACGTCGTCATGGCTAAGTGCAAAATATTTTACAAGATTACGGGAGCCAGAGGAGGTTTTTAGGACAAAAAAGGACACACACTACAAGTTAACAGCACGAGGGATGGAAACACTCGATCGAGCTTTGGGAAGACAAGTACCATCCATAAAAATTACGTGCGTGAATTCAGAGAAGAATGGATTGGTTAATGGTGTAATTGAGACAAACTGCAAATTAACTCAGCCATGCTTCTCTTCCAGCCCTTTTGCGTGACTAAGAGAAAAGATTTTCACACCATCATCTTATCCCATTTGAAGAGCCACTGATGGTCCTGTATGGAGAGCTTCTCTATCAGCATTTCCAGGCAGGAACTGTCACTGACTGTAGCAATATCCTGGGAGCAGCTCACATTTTTCCCTTTCAGCTTGCTTTGCAAAGGAAGGCAGTGTATGCAACAACGCTGCTTGTATTCGCCTGGCACTCCATCCCGGCCTGATTTCTAGCCAACTTGTGGATGTGCAGTGTGCTCAGGGATATTTGAGACTCAGTGTGGCTGCGCTGAGCAGGCAGCACCGTGAGCTGAATTTATTAAAAAACCCAAACAAATAAACCAACCCCAAAGCGGCACGGATCACACGATCTGAAAGGCAGACTGATCTCATTAGAGGGCTTACAGCTGAATTAATATTGCTGGCCTCGGAGAGATGCTGGTGCCACACAAAACTTAGACAAACTCCTGTTCAGAACAAGTGATGTTTGTGCCATTGCAATGGGAGTTACTGTTTATTTAGCCCAATATTTCTATCTTGACCCTCTGGTTTGTGCTATAACAGCTGATCACTAGTTAAGAGCTAGACATGGAAAAGAATACAAAACAAGAGGCACCTTGAAAGTATAACTCACATATGGGGCAAGGAGGGTGAAGAAATGTAAGCAGTACCACTCAAACAGGACCGTACGTAATATATGCAAAATGTCCATGTTTTGGCTCCGCGTGTTTTACATTCACATTTCAGCTGTGCCTGGAGTATCTCCAACAATCCCCTCGGGTTTATAAACTGGGAAGCCAATGGTATTTAGCAAAACAGTTCCCAGCTAAAGGATGTGTAGTCATGGGCAGGCAGGCTCTGCCATCACTTCTTACAGCCCTTGCCAGACAGAGCCCTTTCATAATTATCCTCTCTCCCGACGCAGATCCAGTGATAGCCCAAGCCTGCTTATACCAAAACTCTTCTGAAACACAGACCATGACTATCAACATCTAGGATGCAAGTGTAAATGATAAAAAAATCAAGGAGAGAGACAACTGAGTCTAGTATTTACTCACCAGAAGTGGGCTGGCCGTCTGTCAGCAAAATAATCATGGAGACGCTGCTTTTTGGCAGCCTGTCGGCTTTATCCAGCACGCTCACGGCAGTCAGCAGGGCACGATTGATATCGGTGCCTATAATGAGAAAGCAGGCATCACTCACCTAAAAAGGATAATCATCTGAAGAAATTGGTGCACTTCATCTGCAGAAGCCCTGCAGAGTTGTTTAAAGTTTTCTGCAGGAAGCAATCCTTCAGAGGGATGAGGATTTAGGGGTTTAGCCTACTGGGCTTAATTACGGTGTATTATAGTGCAGTGGCAATGCTGGAATATTCTTTTGGGACCATTTTCCACACATGTGTCATGGCTAATACAAACATGTTTAGAGCCATTAAAAAGTGCTTAAATAAACACACTGTCATCTGTTAACCTGCGTTTAAGAAATGTCTTCTAGCCTTATTTGAGAAGTCAAAGAAAAGAGCTGGGCACAGGTGGGCTTTATTGGTGTTAGCGCCTGGGATAAGAAAACCTACGTTAATACTAACAGCGTAACATTGATGGGAAATACAGCCTTTTAAAAAGATGTACTTAAATAATAAACCAAAGCACACTGAGTGATGCAGCAATTGAAATGCTTCATGCCTATTTTGACCATTTTGTTCCTGTAGTGTGGCTTACACAGGAGTATAACTTTGGATGCATTTTATTTTACGAGGGGGCTCTTCATACTAAAAAAAAAACCAAAAAACCCCCAGAAAATTACTGTCAAATGTTGAGTGAATTGCCATTTTTCTGTAGAAAAAAATGTGCTGTCATGAAATCTTCCAGCCACCTCTGTTATAAAAATCTGAAACAAAACTTTGTGGCTTGTATGGTTCATAGATGTGATGTAACCATCTCTATATAGCCATATCAAAAATGTAGTCACCAATCCATCCACTCCCATAACCAGCCTTTCTATCCCACTCATCGCTTGTATTAAAAACCTACTTGCTTTGTGAGCACTGATGGTAGTTCTGTGGCAGTACGTGACTAACAAAAGCAATTATTTTTTTAAGCAATATATTATATTGGGTGCGTATTTGTGGTTATAAGCATCTAGGTGATGCCTTGTACCTCCACTAGCAGAAAGAGTTTGCACGAATCCTGCAGCACTCGCCATGTTCTCTGCAGTGGCTTGCAGCAAAGAGCTCTTCCACTCCACCACTTTGCTGTTAAAAGTGATAAAGCTGAAACGATCTTCTGGGCGGAGGTCTTGCAAAATCTTCAACAGGGCAGCCCTTGTCTGTTCCAAGGAGAAAACAATCACTTTGAATATTTCTATTTCTGTGCCAGAACTGGGATTGGAATGCCAGTGTAATAAGGGGGTTTCTCTACAGCACTATTCAAGATGCAGCCCAATGCCCTTATTTAGCTCCAATGGTATTCTTCAGGTTGAGACCATCAGAAATGGCCAACTCACTTAACTTACAGACACAAAAAAAACACTTATGAGGGCTGTAGTGGACTTGTCTGCTCTCCAGCAGAGCTACATACACAGTCATCAATAAAAGTAAACCAGACTAATTAATTCTTTAAACTTCATTAAAGAAGAAAATTAAAAGCAAAATATCCTGCAAAGATAGAGACAGAAAGGGTGCTCTCTGCGTTAATGTTCAATAACTGTGAGAATAGCCATATCAGAAAAGTGGTGTGCTTTGGCAGCTTAAATCTGTGCATACGTATTTTCAAGCATTTCTCTATGTCTGAAAATTTTGCTGTGTACAAAACCAGCATGTGTTTCAAAAGTGAAATTTACAGTCGCTTCCTCAAAAGGCTGGGGGGTGTGTGTGTGTGTGACTGATGCAAGCACAGGTCAGTACTCTGAGGTAAATTACCTGTTCAATTTTTCTGCCTGCCATGGAGCCACTTCGGTCTATAAGGAAGATGACATTTTTGGGAAACACTGGCATTTCATGGGGTGCAAAGTAATGCACAAAATACCCATTGACGATCTGAAATACAGAATGTGAAATCATGTATAAAATTACGTCTAAATAAATAAATATTGCGTCTTAACATTCTGGCATAACAAGGGGGAATGCTCAGCATTCTGTTCTTCTAGATAAGCCCAAATCAAAGAACTATTAAATGTATTTCCTAGCTGGAAGCAAGACTATCTGTAGAGAGCAAATTACAAGAGAACAGCATATATATATATATAAACCATGTATAATATATATATAGTACACCTCAGTGCCATATGGGTGATATATCTGTATTATCACTGTATATTACATTACCTCTTTATTATCACCTATGAGCACACCTCTCTGCTCATTGACTGTGACTGCCATCTTTTAGCACATCCATGTATACTTCATTGGTGAAATGGTATGGAAAATAATGTACTTTATTCCCTAGGATATGCATTGGTCCATAAATATTTTTAACTTCCTGCTCTCTTTATGCCTCAGTTGTCACAAAAAATAAAAGAAAACCAAGCAGTCATTTTAATAGTTATATAAACCATATTCCTCTAAACTTCATTTACAAGAAGCCACAAATACACCTTAGATCAGCCAAAATAATAATAATAATAAAAAGAATATACAGAGACATTTATAAAGTGGCAATATAGATTTGGTATTGAAACAAAATTTGAAAGATTGGGGGTTTTTTTCGATGGATGATCTATTCTTGCTATGTGTCCAGTGTCTCTGGGGACTTACTGAACATCACCATCTGTTCCCAAATTAATGAAAACATCACTCTTGGTGTTTCAAAGTAAACGTTGCTGTTTTGCTGGTGGCACTTCACATTCAGATGTATCTGTGACCTGAAAGCATGTTTATTTCTATTTCTTTTTCACCTGTATATCACCTGCAGTGGCACCTCTCTTAACATCATAACGCACAACAAAATCACCATTGAGGAGGGTTTCATCGAGTTCAGGATTTATCTTCTGTTGATCTACGGTTGGCTTAAATAAAATCCGAGCCTGCAAAGCAATCAGAAGAAAAGATTTAAAGCAACATAACTTAAAGGTGCCACCGGCAGTAACATCTGGCAGCTGCTGCTTTACCTTGGTTTCGTTCTGCACTTTCGTGAGTGCCTCGGTTAACTCATTTGTCATGAACGTGCTGTCTGTCTCCAAGAAGCGTATGCCTTGGGGCTCGAAGATGTGCACATCAATCTGACAGTGGAGAAGAAGTCAGCATCAGCACCTCGGAGGGAACACAGCCGTGCCCCAAAAACACTGTGCTGCCCCTGCCCAGCCCTCGCTGGGGCACCTTACCTGGAAGTGCTTGACAAGCTGCTTCGGTCGGACCTTGATCAGCAGCTCGAAGTTCCCCAGCTGCCGCTTCAACAGCTCCTCGTACGTCAGCTCAAAAGTGACTTTGCTGGCGGCCGCAATGCTGACAGACACGTGAAACTGCTCCAGTTTTCTGCCTGTGATTCTGCGGGGGGACGGGGGAGAAGAGAGATTTACCTCCTGTGGGCAAGGTTTGCTTGTGGTGGCTGAACTGTATGAAGTGTGCTAAATAATGGCCAAGGGGCTGCATGGAATAAATAAAAAAAAAAGAGTAGCCATAAATCTTATTCATCACAGATAAGATTTTTTACATTGTGGGCAGTATTATATACATCACGTATATTACATTAGCGTGCCTTGGGTGGTGCATATGCAAGCTGAGAAATGGAGCAGAAATCTCTGCATGCCTCAGACTGGGATCAGGCAGAACTGGGAACTGAATACAAGGGAAGCACAGATTAAATATAGTCCAAAAGCACGACGTCTGCTCAAGTGCCATGGTCCTCTGCGCTTGTGGGGAAGCAGGCTCATCGCCTGAGCATCATCCCAGCCCGGCAAGGTGCTCCTGCGCGACAGCAAGTCCCAGGGCAACACTAAGCGGTGACGCCTCCCACTGAAGCCCATTGCAGGACCAGATATAAATCATATGTGTATATATTCACATATATATGTATACACACACACACCATCCCTCCCAACAAGAACCCAAGGCTGCTTTTCACATTTATCCCTGCTGAGAGGTGGCTGGCTCCAGTGTTTAACCTGCCCCCAGCCAAACCAGAAGCCGAGGAAGAGCACTGGAGCAGCCTTACTCAGGACGGCAACGTACTTGACGAGGCCGGCGCTCTGCCCGCGCGAGACCGCAGTGTCATATTCCTTTTGAGCAGATGCTTTCTCCTTTATTATTCCTGAGTATACTTTACCATCGATGGACCTGTTATGGTTTCCATAAAAATTAATTAATATTAGAAGGAAAGCGCTGGAAAAGAAACAAGAGGAAGGCTGAAATTTGTGGCCCTTGGTGCGTGAGCAGGGATGCTGTCTGGCACCCACATCCCTCCCCGGCCAGGAGGGTGCCAGGAGCCACCACCACAACACAGCCCTCCTCCTTGCAAGGTCTCGGGGAGGCTGGAGCAGGAGAGACACCAAGCCCGTTCGTCACCCTCCCTGTGCAGCAGGCAGCCTCGTCCTGGCCCTGGGGTCAAATTTCTTTCTATTTGGCTGCCTACTGCTTTGGCCCACTGAGCATTTTGTGCAGGACCCTCCAGAGCTCGGCATTTTGTGCTTTTTGCTCAGTGCCTCCTGAGAAGAAAGATGAGCCCTGCCCCCGCCTCCCAGCCCCCAGAGCTGCCTCCTTCACACCACAGGTAAGGACTGGTCCTACATGGAGAAGTTGGTGATGAAGGCCGTCTTGGGTAACTCCACTTCAAAAGTTGCCTCTCTGGACTCATTAGCTCGGTTGACAATTTTGCTGGTGACGACGGTGTGAGCAAATCGCGATGTGACCTTGCAGTCCACGTGGAGGCTGTAGATTTCAATAGCATGCTGGAAAAAAAAAAAAAAACAGGCTAAACCAGAAACACTCAGGTTTTGCTTCTAAGCAGTCCTTACGTGTGCGATGTTATTGGAAAAGTTTGATGAAGGAATGAACTGTTAGAAAGTCTGGCCGGAACTGGGGACAGGGAATTTTTCATGACCAGACTGGCCATCTGCTTATTCACATCTCTGCAGCTATGACCACAGCCCCATGCAAAATCTGCAGCTATATCTGCATGTCTATATCTGCATTCTGTCAAGCCTTTTTCTGTGGTCTTCTCTCCTCGGGGTACTCTGAAGCAGCTGCTCTGTCACCCCAATACATTGCCTAAGATTAAGCTCAGAAAAATCGAATGCCTCTTTAAAGTGCTCTATCCATGGAAAGAGACCTGCTAGCTTTTTGCGTGACTATTTATTTGCTCTCCCAGCTGTTGACTTTGCTGCATGTTTTTCAGCTCGGTGCCTTGTGTCACATACGATGTTAAGCAGGTTTGAAACCCCGCATGGGCCTCCAACCCCTCGCTGGTTGCACAAGCAGAGATGGCCTTTGAGCACTTGTGTTTCTCATGGTCTGGTGCTTCCAGGGCTCCCAGTGATCGAGGGAGGAGGGCACCGTCCCGGAGCTGCCCGGGAACACCCCACAGCGTGGCTGGACTGGGAATTGCCTGGAGAACCTGCCTCTGTAAACACCCTCCCTTTGCATTTGGGATGTCTGTTTTAAAGGCTCTACCTGTGTTTCAGCAGTGACACTAAGAAGGGTTGAGCTGGACATCAGCAGCCTCACAATAGTCCAATAGTCTATTAAAATAAAAAAGCTCAGCATCACAGCAGGTCATCACATTTCTGTTTTTACTTTTCCAGCCTCGCAAATCTTTTGAATGGTTAATTGATCTTTAGTTATTTTGATAATGCGTCCTCTGTACTTTGCTCACCAATTAATAGCATCCACTGGCCTCTTCTTAGTTAGGGCACTGGCCAAAATCCAAAAGTTTAATCAAGCTAAACATGGCCATTCAATACAAAGGTGTGACCACAGCTTTGTGCTCAGGCATCGGGGCAGGAGGTACCACAGCCAGCACCACGTGAGTAATGGATAGCTGTTTCTTTTTTCATTATATATTGCTAGAACGTGCTCCATCTCCTGATGCCTACTGACAATCCAGGACAATGGGATAAAACCCAAAAATAGTCATCAAGAGAACAATTTCCTGATCCTGGCTCTCTCAGGGTGCCTCTCCCTGCCCGTGCCTCCCTGCTGCCCACCCCCAGCTAGAGCCCTCCCTGCCCAGGCTGGAGCTCTCTCTCCCAGGACCATCTCCTCCCAAAGGCTTTCCAAATATCCCCGAGCACCTCTGCTCACGTTTGCTGCCCTGCCCTGCTCAAACCTGCCCGTGACACGTTCAGAAGGGAGGTTTGCCATGACTGAGGAGCCCTGAGCCTCGAGTCATGGCTCACTGGGGCAGCGCAGGCACGTGGTGGCCATTGCTGCCCACGGAGCATCCTTCCAGCACAGGAGGATCTTGCTCCAAGCAAAACTTACCCTGTGCAAAATCCACCCCGCCGCCACATGCCGAACGGATGCTGTGGGGATGAGGGGATGGGGGCCTGCATCCCCTGCGCTTGCCCAGCCCCAGCAGCATTTTAGGCTGTGACCAGCACAAGGAAGCACGCAGCGAGGTGCAGCATGGTGTGGGGCATCGCTGTGCCCGTATTGAAGGAGGTAGGAGAAGGATCAGGCCCTGGTGTGTACCCGAAAGCAGTGGGGAGTGGCCTCAAGATGCTCCCCAAGGCACTGCGGGCCCACACACCACATCCACAGCCTCTTGCAGAGCCCTCGCTGCCCCTGCAGCAGCCACCAGACCTGTCCCTGCCTCCCAGAAATCTGCCTGCATTTTGGTTGCATTTCACACTTTTCTGAATAGGCACAATGGAAATAAAAAAACTTCAAACATAAGGCTTCCTCCATTTCTCTAGTATTGATATTTTTAAAATAAGACCAGTCGCACACACCCTGAGATGTTACAAAACACACTTTACTCATCCAGACGGTACAAATAACTGTCTACTCCCCTTTTTTTCCATTCCATATAAATTATTAAATGCCTGTCAGAAATCACCTGGCACTGCAACGGTCCTCATTTGATGCTGCTCTAATGGCACCGATACAGTGCCATTAGATCCAAACCTCGTCTGGTGGCCGAGGGAGACCCGTTGATCCCTCAAATTTGATACTTCACATCCCTGGGGAAGAGCATGACCAGACACATCTGCAAATGCTCTCCTGCCACATTTACACCATCAAACAAGCAAAAAGGCCTTAAAAAGACCCAAAGCTCTGAAATCACCCCAGGCTCCATGCGTGGCGGTTACCTGAGGAGTTACTTGTGTTACCTGGCCAGCTACCACGATACCACTGGATCACCAATTGAGCAAACAAGGTATTGTTAAAAAAATAATAAATAAAATAGAGCAAATACCTTTTGAGCAATAGTTTCTGCTAATACTATGAGTGAGGAAAAGACCATCAAAGCGAGCAACATTCTCTCCTCCATTTTGGAAAGACCAGATTTTCAAATGAAAACTCAGTTTATCTTAATCAGTTAATTAGTAACTTGTACTTGGGGATATTACGTAGACTTTGAAGAGACCCAGAAACTTAATATTTACATGTTAAACATAGGTAAAACTTGGACTCGGTTAAAGTTTATTTTTCCAACAGATCTTTGCTGTTAAACATTAAAATTTTAATGTTTCATAAAGCATAAAGTTAAGAAATCTTTGAGTTTTCTTTTTAAACTTAGATCTCACTGTAGCACATGAAATCCCACAGGCAGATGAACAGGTCTGCACAACAAGCTGCATTTTTGGGTGCCTGAATCTCTACCACATCCAACAGTAATAATTTGAAAGGGCACATCCTTAACGGTACCTCAAGCCCTTCAGAAATTTGGAGAGTGCCAAGACATGCAACATCCATGTGAGATTTTACAGCTGGTGACTTCTTCAAACCTTGTGCCTCCCTGCCCAACTGGCCCATGAGAGGTGCAGAGTCGGCCTCTTGAAACATCCCTTTTTGCTTCCTCTGAAAAGCCATAATCCTCGTTTGTCAGACAACAAAGTCAGTTGTGGCTTGTCTTTCGCTAAACAGTAAAAACAGGGTAGTCAGACCTTGCCTGGACTCCCTAGGGAGAGAGGTGCTAAGCCAGTGCCTGTGTGTACGCTTATGTAAAAGTATGAAGAAGACAAACCACCCAAAAACCAGTGGAGCAACAGCTGTGCACTGGAGCACATCTGACCTCGTCCGGCCCTAACACAGCTGCAACATATCCAGCCGGGGATTCTGCAAAGCTGCCTTTAACCCATGCACTCAGCAGGGCTCTTTGCACAAAACATTAGTGCTGGGAGAGCTCTGCACCTGAATTTACCTGGAAATTGAGTGGGATGACTCTTTTCACCTCCTATTTTATCATAAAATCTTCATTCAACAGGGACTTCAAGCAGTTCTTGTGAAGTTTTTGTTGGTCAACCGTTGGCTTATAGCCCTGGAAAAAGAAATTCTCTCACAAGTCCACAGTTTTATTCACAAACAATTATGGACAGTATCATACTAACATAATTCCTATAATACATACTTACTCACGTGGTGTTTAGGTGGCCTCCTAACGCAAGACAGCTAGCTGGCATGACTATTTAAAAGGTATTTCTCCGTCTGAGAAGTTGGAACGTCTGCCTCTTCTACAAAGCATTTTAAATGCATTGTGGGGAAATAATTGGGTTTTTTTAGGCAGTGGGGTAAAAAGACCCTGGGCAGAACCCATTTCAAAAGTTCATCTCTTGAGCTCTATATGTGGGGAAATCAAGGTGAGAAACAGAGGCTGGGGAGCAAATTGTCATGAGCCATCGCTGCACCCCATGTCCAGGGTGCCTCTCCAGGGCTTGTTTGGTTTATTGGAAAGCTTTCAGAGGGCTTCTTTTGTTCATTCACTCCCAGTGCGAGAAAACAAAATGTTTGAAATCTTGAAAATATCAACAGGACAGAAAAAATAACATCCCCCAGGGCTGCAGTTCAGAGGATCTCTTAGGCATATGCGGCTGTTGTGTCAGCTCCCAGTTCCTGTGTGTATTTATATGAGCATACGTATGCAGGTGTGTTAACGTGCAACCAACCAGCACTGTGGAGAGATGCGCGCTGGGAAGACCCCCCTCTCCCGTCTGCCTTGAGCGAGCAAAGGCCGAATCCTGCCCTCACCACCATTAATTTCCTTGCCTGTCTGCTTTGTGCTGGCAGCTGCAGGATAGCAGACAGCCCTTTCCCAACTAAACCTGGAGTCTATCCACACAACACTTTTTCATATTGCTTTTTGAAAGCGTTTTTCCCCCTTATTAACTCCATGGTAGGTGATGCCATTAATTGTCCTAAATTAACACAAAGATCTTGTGGAAATACACGCGTTGGTGTTTGCTTCGTTGCTATTTTACAGACAAAGCATCCAGGTGGAGAGCATGCTTCCAGTGGCCTCAAATTTGCGTGGAGACGCTAATGCAGGGCTCAGTAATTTATTACTTCAACAGACATTTACAAATTCACCATAAAGAGTCTGTTGAGCACAGCTTGGTCTTACAAGGCTTATGCTTTAAGTAACTTTTTTGAAAATAAACTTCACTTCTTCCAGGCAGACTGTTCATACTACTTGCAAGTATTGTATTGTTTATAGCAGGACATGTAAATATGTATATTTTAACAGAGAAAAATTAAACCTGTTATGCATTTGATTAACTTCTACAACTTGTGTAATGCGTTAATCCCTTAAAATACTTGGGATTATACACTTAGTCGCCTAAGATCCCCAAGAGCCAAAGCTTTAGCTTTAATTAAATGGATCTGTCACAGGTTTTCTAATACCCACATGTAAAATCACAGGGATGCTAAAGAGCTGCTTTAACTGCACAGATTTAGGCTGCATTGTTGGCTCTGTCCTGTTCCTGGGTGCACGGAGCCAGCCAGCACCCAGGGAAGCTGTGAAATCCCTCTCCCATCCCTTTGTGGCTTCCTGAAGCAGCTACAGGAAAATCTCATGCTCAGCCTTGTCCCCGGACTCGAGCACCTTGCCCTGTTTCTGTACAAACCAATGATGACAGCCATCCCTGCTGACGTCCCGTGCCCATTGCTGCTGGTGCACTGGGCACCAATCCTGCAGCACCCAGTGCTTCTTACTCTGAGCAATGAACACACTGTGAAATGAATGCAGATCACCTTGAAGGAAGGATCTAAATCCACCATCGCAACAGGAGATAACTTCTGAGTGCAAAATGACCTAAAAACTCAAACCCCGGGGCTTTGTTCAGACACTTCTCTGTTACTATTTCTCATTAAGAAAATGAGGAATAAAAGGAACAAGACACATTTTCCATGACTGCATTTGCTAGATTCACAAGAATGAAGAAAAAGATGAAAAAAATTCTCCAGACAGCTTTATATTTGTTCCTGTCACCTAGAAGTATCTCCTGTCCTGCAGCAGCCGCCAGTAACTTTTCCAGCACAGCAGCAAGGCTGGGGACAGGGGAGGATTCCTGCAGTTCATACAGGAGAGCACAGACCTTGCTGTCACAAATGGGGAGCAACTTTGTCCCAGGGATACACTTCTGCCTCCAGTGCATATTTTTCAGATGAGGTCCATCTTAAAAGACAAAAGAAAGAAAGATCCCTGGTCCTGAGCACTTCCTGTCACGCTGGGAAGCATCACAAATAATTGAACCTGAGGACATCCTGGAAATAAAGCTGCTGGCAAAATCCCAAGTTTCTGGTAGATAACTTGCTTTGCTTCCCTGCCACATCCATGCTGCAAGTATGTGGGACACAGAGGTTTCTGTGCTTTGCTAAATTGGCAGCAATATTACCCAAGCTGGGTCTGAAATGCAGTATCCCCCCCCCCGCTACTCGGTCTAGCAAATTTGCAATATTGTCACTTGTATCATGCAAAAAAGGTGATAGCAACATTTTCCCCCACTTGTCCCTCTCCACCATTTCTCTAATTATTAAACAACCTCCTGCCAGCTTCTCATCACAGATTAATTAAGGAGGGTTTGTTAAATCTGATGCAGGGACAGCTCCAGTGTTACCAGGGTGGGAACTTTTTTCCATCCTGTTTTGTTTTGGTTTGTATTGATCTTCAAAGCTCTGGAACGGGTCCTTCTCAGAGGAAAAGGCTGTGCTGAGTTACCTGTGAGGAGCCCAGGCCCCATGGAGAAATAGTATCCAGCAGAGCAAGGAGGCAGGCAGGGTCTTGGCTGTAATAATAATCTTTGAAAGTGAAAAAAAATGGGGCAGGGCAACACACCAGTGATATCCTTAATTTTTTTAAGGAAACCTCCCCCTTAAACCCAAAGGATTTGTTGCTGCCTTACGCACAACCCACTCCACAGCCTCCCTGGGAGCTTTGTGGATGGCGGCACATTTTATCCGTCAAGTGTTTGGGACACAAAAGGCAAAGATGATATTCTTCACGGTGCACAGAGACCTTTGATATCACTTTCACCTCTTAATCAGGTCTAGCCCGTGCAAAATTGAAGTAATTTTCTAAGTAAAGGTGGCACCTTCCTTACCAACCCTGGATGTGCTGCCAGGGACTCAGGGTGTGAAAGAAGCACGGCAGCTGCCAGCAAAGCAGAGGATCATCTGTGTTTCAGCACAAAGATCTGGCTGAGGGGAAATACTCCAATTTATAAACTCAGGGGAAAACAGTTTTGATGTTTAATACAGCAAATCAAGATGTAAACAGAGTTCCAAAAAAAACCAGCTTCCACTCAGCGTGGGTTTGTTGTTGTACAGAGACACTCAGAGGGTCGGCCAGCTCTTCAGTCAGGAGGGACGTGGCGCCTGTGCTGCCAGCCTGTCACCCCACTTCTCGCTTGACCCAACAGAACCTCAAGGACGTGAGGAAAAAAGCCATGGGAGAAGGGGCTGAAAGCCCTCCCTTGGCCCTGGGGCACACTGACAGCCCGCCATCTTGCCTCGCAGCAGAGTCTGGTGGGCAAACCATGGCATGGCTGCCCTGGGGGCGGTAAGGGGGGGCCACTGCCCGGTGGCACGCCCCAGCCCTGAGGGGCCTCGCCAGGGCACCACTGCGGTCAGCGCAGATTTGGGTGAAGCCTCCTGGTTTCTGCGGCGCCCTTTCGATCAGCCTCTCCTCAGCTCCCTCGGCAAGGGCACAGCATGAAGAAATTGCACTGACACTAAAGATGTGTCACCTGGACGTTTATTCTTTGCATTGCATGGACTAGATCATCATTTGTAAGGCCAAAGTGTCCACAGAATTAATCTAAGCCTAAATTGAAATTAGTCACCACAGTGTGCCAAGCTGTGTCCAACAACCTTTTTTTATTAAACCATTATAGCAAACACCGTTCAACACATAGAAAGCAAGCACATAAAAATTACCATGGAAGCTGTACCCTTTGACGTGAGTCTATTCCCTACTTAATGACTTACAGTAGAAATTAGCTACTTAGGTCTACAGTGACTTTATAGTAAGGGGCAGAAATTTGGGAAAACGTTACAACAATCATCTGGGTGAGACACAGCCAGCTCTGCTGTCAGCCAAAGACGCTCTTGGCCGGCCCTTCTTTCGGTTTCTCAAAGACTGTTTCACCCCCTGTCCGATCCCGGCTGAATATGGAGGGTGCTGCAGAGCCCATTTGTTCTTGGAAGAGAAAACCAGGAGAGGCAATCAGTGAAGTATCACACCAAATTCGGGGAGTAAAACTAGTGCTGCTGTAATACATATATACACATTTGATAAATATTTCATGCGTCCATCAGTTTCCCAGACTATAAGAACAGTGCTCCCATCCCAAGCACGGGGCAGCTGACAGCACCTGTAGGTGGTTGCTGCCCTTGACTGGCCCCGAATCCTTGCAGGTGCTTTAGAACTTGGCAACTACTGAGGTCCGGGCTTTTATGCTGAAAAGGGGTTTAAATTAGTCATTTTTCCTTATACTCTCCCACAGGTGGTGGAAAAGCAACACAAAACCAGAGCACCAGGGGCATTCAGTGCAAGCAGCCACTCTTCTCTCCCACCTTCTGCCCTTTATCCCCCCCAACTTCTGCTTCATCTCAAAGACATCAAATTGATCCAACTGAGAGGCTAGAAATCCTCTATGACCAAGCCCCCAATCTTGGGCAGTCACTGACTTTCACTATGGTCCCAGGGCTTGGTTTGAACCCTGGTTCAAAAGGCGACGTCAGGGCTTTCCCTCCCGCTTTGTCCAGACAGGGAGAACGATCACTCCAAGCAGTGATGATGGATGCAAAGTCCCTGCACAGCCAGGCCAGGGCGGGTGAGCACACTGCTGGCTGCTGTTTCAGAGGCGCATCCGTTCACTTGAAAAGAGCAATTAAGCTGATGTTTTACTTTGGAAGACTGCTTAATTGTTTCTGTCAAGGAGACTTACCGCACTGCTTCATCACTTGGTAGGTTTTGGATTTAATTTCCTGGTTTTTGGAAAGCTTTCCTCTGGCTCCTTTCAGGTCTTCTTCCTTCACTGGAGGACGCTTCTTTTTTACAGGGGCTGGCTAAGAAACAGACGTATTGCCCGCACATCAGTATTTCGTGTTTAGAAGCATAGGGAACAAAGCTGCCTTAACCCAAAGGCTACAACATACAGAGTTGCTAATACAATATTCCACTTATTTCAGTTCTGAGATTGTACATTCAGCTACTCCAGATCTTTGCAAAACCATGATTTCACTGCCCTTCCCAAAATCTGTTGACACTATTACTGTGCTGTTCTGAAATGGTCTTCTGATTGTACAGCCTTCAAAAGAGACAACAGATTGCTTAATTTGGGGGTGTTTTTTAATTTTTTTTTTTTACATTTTCTCTGTCCACCCCTGCCTGGTCATTCTGCAAGTACAGATTGGTAACTCAAGAATCTGTCCAATATTTGGGAAGGAAAAAAACTTCATTACTAAATTGTGCTTGTGCGTCAGTCTAGTCACTACTTCTTCAGGAAATTGGTCAGGGAGATTCTGAAGCCTGGCTTGATTTAGTTGGAATAAGCTTAACGCTTGACCCATAATTACTGATCTTAAATTTAGGGAACAAAGTATCTAAGCACTCAACAGGGTTGCCTACAAGTATGTGCTGAACACATCTGAAACACTGGACTCGGAACCCAAAGAAGGAGAAGGAAATCTAATACAGAAACAGATGCATCATCAGGTGGCACACTGCAACGTCCAAGTACCAATCTGTTTACAGTTTATCTCACCAGAAGAAAATCAGGATAACATTTGCTCATATCAGCCTATCCCTACCTTTAAATCAGCACTTCAAAGTCAAACGTAACGTTCAGCAGCAGTCGGCACCATTAACATTCCCTCTTCAGTTTACTATTTCAAGGACAGATTGCCAAGATCCCGCCAGGCAGACCTTGCGGCGCGGTGCAGGGGCACAGGAGACATGATTAAAAAGAACGGGAGACCCCCCCCCACTTCAGCTCGAACAGATTTGCACACTGAATCATCGAGAAATTTCTCTGACCATCGCTACCTACATAAGGCTTCTGATATTTGGGTTCTGGAAGCAGTGGAGCCCACTCACACATTTTTTAGGCACCGCCTGTAAAGCTAAAAACGGTTGTGGAGGGAAACAAATCCCTCAAGGCCTGCAAATGGCTGGAGCAGCAAGTCCTGGGGAACTTGCAGAGACAGCGTGTTCATGCCCGGAAGGGGTGGGCTGGCTGCACTGGAGCCTTCGGTATGTTTTCTGCTGGCTGTAAATTCCCAGGAACGCTCAGAATAGCTCGCTGTCAATCCTGTTTGCATGTGTTGTGAGAAACAAAACATTCACAAGAGCTCTGGGGAAAACACTCTACAAGAAGCCAAAGCAAGCAAGGGGAAAGGGTGGCAGCAAACCCTTCAAAATTTGCAACAGCTTTTGGTCTGTAAGCTGGTTAATCAAACATCCCTACAGACGGGGTTCCATTTGTCTGTCTGTAATGAAAATCAGCATCTGATGGGAAAGGTGCCCCATGCCCACGGCACGGTCCACAGGCCGCCAGTACAGACCCATGTTGGCTCCAACACAGAAAGGGAACCCTGCACCTTGTTTTGTTACAGGAATACGAAACATGGTAAGGTCCTTCACCCATTATTGAGAAGAGACAATAACTGTGAGGCTTCTTTCCATGGGGACAAAGGACTTCTTGGAGACAGGGTAAGGAAAGGAGGCACTTGAGATGCACTGAGACACAGCCAGGCTGAGCAGAACTGTTGGATTTCATCCAGTTATTTTAAAATAAAACCTCTCATGCTTTGATAACAGGTGGATTTTCCAGCAGGACAGCTGTTGTGGATTAGCCGGCCGCCAGCTAAAAAGCAAAAAAGCTGCACAGAAAGGTTACCGTGAGCCACAGAGTTGAGCCCTGGACCTGCCAGCACCAGCAGCCGCCAGTGTTGCAGCCCCCCGACTGCTACTTGCTCCCAACCCAAGTCCATTTGTGAGCAGGGTTTGCCAGGAGCCATTCCCAGCTGGCACAGCAGTGCAGCCTGCGCTTTATATCCTCCTGTCACAAATCAAAAGGTGTTGCTTTACCAGACACATGACTGGTTTTTTAAGTCTCTTTTTCTTTAGAGTAAAGAAAATAAGCTGAACTGAGTTACTCTATGTGGTCGAACGATTGTGCTCTTCCACCCTTCCCATGTTCTTACCCTCCATCCCACCCACCCTGTAAAACTTTCATGCTGGGGAGAACTCTGCCAGGCACGTGTAGCTTTTGTTGAAAACATAACACTTGTGAAAAACTCAAAATTTCTGAGCCAATTTTAAGATCACTTTAAAACACAGGTTATTGGGGAACGCAGTAAAGACAAACCATTAGTTTCAAAATGAATTTGTAACAGCGTGTAATACAAAATTTCAGCCTCAAATATTGTATCCTAACAGTTATAATTTTCAGTCACGCACTCTCTTTTCCCGCATGTTAATACACTATGCTTTACACAACAACATACTTCAGTATAGCCACATCCTTTCAGAACTACTGCCAAAATTTCAAATCATTGTCTGAGAAAGCGTGTTGCAAAACCAGAAATCACTCCTGTAAAACACCCCAAACCAGAGCAGTGGAAATGTTTTTTCCCCTTCCTACATAAATAAAAATATTTATGGTAAACCCAAAAATTTTAAAACTGAATTAATTAACCATGTAGAGGGAAGCTGCTTTCCTTCTTCATCGAATAACCCCTCCTAACAACTTACTTGCTAAAATATATAAACAGCATTTAAATACTTCGACATAATCGAACAAGTCATATAGAGCAGAAAAGCCGAGGCCACTGGTTAATGAGAATAACTTGCTAATAAGCTATTCCAAGCAAACTGTCTGAAACAGTAACACATTTGTCAGGCACCCTGCTCTAACAGGAGCCAGTCTCGCAGATCTCCCCGTACCTGTGACATAACTGCGGTGCCCACTTGACCGTAATCCCTTCCGAGGTTGTTTCCCGGCTTTGATTAAATCCAGCCCGTGCACTCTGCGAACGTCTGTTTTTTTCCTCGACTTATATAGAGCATCTAACATTAAGTCATTAGCTGGGTCATTTTCCCAAACCAGAACCCAGGATGATTCAGGTTGACAGAGGCTGTTGTTGCTGAAAGGTTTATTCTTAGCGATGACTAGGGTTTGCAGTATTTGCTGCGCCCAGTGCCTGGGGACGGAGGGAGCTGGGGACTGATGAGGGCAGACAGCTGGGGCAGCGGGACCACGGGGAAGCCTGATCCGCTATAAAACGACTTCCCGGGGAAGTCCACTGGGGCTCTATTTATAACTTTAAAAGGCAAAACTTTGTTATGGACACAAAATTGACTCTGAATCGTCTTGGGGGGGGAAAAGAGTGTTTGTGTTTCTTTCCCAGCATAACAAAACACACATTCGCTAAAGATTATATAAACCTAACATCCGAAGCGTAACATTGTGCCCTAAATCACTTTTGCACAGGGATCTTTAACAGAAGAGTATTTTGTCCATTTTGGAGAATAAATAAAATAGGATATGGTTTTACCCTTAACAATTCTATTGCTGAGCTTGCTCTGATGCCAGCTCTTGCACAGCCGAGAGAGTAAAATCACTTTCTACCTACAGCAGTATTAGTAAGTTTAATCATTTCACCTGTCATCTGTATAGGTATAGCTTACTCAGACATTATTCAAATAAATTCAGTGTTCCCCACTGTACATGCTGACAGCAGTAAAACCTTTTCCAGAACTTCTAACATTTGTTCCCTAAACAATTTTTTAATTAAATAGAAAAAAAAACCCTCTAAGCATGAATTTATTTTTTATTACCGGGAGAGGGTTGTGTAGGGGGTTGTTTCCCTTTTATTTTTTTTTTTTTTTACATTAATTCTTTATGTCATGCAAAAAAATCAGCCTCTGTGACTGCACTCAACACCTACAAAGAACCAAGACTCCAGCCAGATACGTTAATACGAGAAAGGCAGACACAGCAGACCTTCAAACATCTTTTACTACAAAGATCGACTGTTGTAGTGGTAGAAATCTGCCCTGGCCTCTTCTCGAGCTCTGCCTGTGTTTTGTTTAGGCTACAGAGAGAAGCACAGGATGCAAAATAAAACTGGCATTTTTCATTATGAAAACATTATTACATCAGTACGACAGCACTAGCGCCATACGGTCAGGACCATGGGATTTGTCGGTTGTGAACTATCCCCCAGGCCTCCAGGTGCCCATTTTTGCCTTTAAGCTGAACTCATTCCAGGCCTGAGAAGATGCTTTCCTTTACGTGACTACTGGGGGAATTATTTGTAGGTTAAGAAGCAGTTTGGATGCTATGTACTTAGCCATTCCTTACGTTGAATTTCTATTTTAAAGCCACGGCTTACTGAACTAGAGGAAACGTTTCTGCAGAACAGCAGTACTTTCAGTAGGCTAACAAAGTAGAAGAAAAAAAAAAAACCCTCATTGACTTAGGAAAAACAACAGATTTTTTTCTATTGTACCATAAGCAAAATCTCTCCTTCTCTACCAAGACGTCTCTACACAGTCCCATAAGTGTCACTGTTCTGACTCTATCTGTTACAACAGGAAAACAACATTCTGCATGTTTAAAGCAAATATTTAGAACTCAAGACACTGCACTGGTTTTTCCCTTCAGCTTTCAAAATTGCTTCATTTAATTGGTACTACATATTCCTCACTCAAAAGCAACAGAGTTATGCTTTCATGGCAATTTAATTCATACAAACAAAATCATTACACAAAATTAAAACACCTTCAGCTTGCATGCCACTCAAGGGTAGGAGATGAGGCACCCACAGAGGTAGGCAGCATATCTTGAAGTTTCCAAGACATCCCCCATAGCCTGGGTGATTCCGTTCTCTTTGATTACACGTTTCCTAAACCAGTGCTGAACAACAAACACAACCATTTCCTCTTACAGATCATGGGCTAATTTTTCCTTACAATAAAACAACCTAAATCTACAGTTGCTTACATTTCAGAGTAGAAATCCTGTTCACCTGGCTGAGGTCCTGAGATCTGTTCAATGGGACACGAATGACAATGAAACAAGATAGGCTCATTTATTTAATAGCAGCTATTAAAAATGCAAGTTAACCCTCTTTCCTCTTCCACTGCAACGTGAAGTGTGGAAAACTCCTTTGCTGAGGAATGGCTGCAGCTAAAATATGGCGATGACGATGGAGAATTTAGTGAATGTTCACATCTGGCCACTGTGATCTCCGGGAGACACAGGTCTTGCAGAAGATTTGACTTCTCCAAGAAACTGCTAACATCCCTCAGTAGACTGACAGGCTCGATAGGTTGACAATTATACTCTGAATTCCTTTAAGGATGCAGTGGGTATGGGGCTGCTTGTGCGTAGTACGCGGGAAGTAATGGAAGTAATTGGCAAACATTATAGAGGAGTTACAGAGGTAGCAGTGGTTCGATACTGTGCAGGTCCAGCCCAGCAGAACACACTAAACTGCTCCCACCAAGATAGGAAGGGATGATAGCAACAGCAGCTCACTAAGAATAGGATTTCTGCTCTATTCTGGCATAANAATATATATATATATATAAATAAAAAATTACCACCTGCACACGGTCATGTTACAGCTTCACAGCGAGCCAGCTCTTGTCCTACATGGCCCTCCTCATTCCTCCAGCACTGTGGAAAATCGATGGTAGACAGCTTGCCATACCTCCAGGGGACCTGGAGAGTAAAGATGGCATCTTTCTGTGCAACAAAACAGAAAAAAAACCCGAGCTAGGCTACACTCATTTTGTTGGGTATAGTAAGGGAACTCCAAGTGCTTGCTGCAGACACTTTGGTAATCAAAGAAGCTGTTTCCCTGGAGCTTAAGAGACAACCCTGCACTATATAGGACAGCATGTAGGAGCGACGTCTTTGCCGGACAGAAAAGAATCAGCACCGCTCCCCCCGTCCCTTTTTGCACGGTTTGGGAAGCAGCAGAGACTAAAGTAAGCAAGGGAAGACACTGGTCATCTTCAGCACGTTGTCCTCTGGAGATGCGGGACAGAGAGGCTCCTCGGTCCTAGAACTAGGCATCCCCACGTGGCTCTTTTCTGTCTCCGAGGAGGTACTACATCCGTTCTGTGATACAAGGCACTGCACAAGCAAACTTCTCAACAGGATCCCCAGACATCTTCCCTCAGCTTGCATTTCTGCTACCTGCTGCAAACAAATCAGAAGGGGAACGGAAGATAAAACAGGTTAAGAAGTTATTGAATTGGGCCATGCCTCTGCCAAGGGACAGGATATTGGAGGTAAATTCAGAAATTTAAGTTTACACGTTCTTGTTGCCAACACCCAAAAGTTCTGGCTTTGCCTGAAAAGCCAAAAGCAGGCTGTGATAATCAGCTGCGTGCTTAAAGCATTTTAACAACACCCTACACTCCAGAAAGCCTCAGGTCAATGTTCTGCAATCTCAGGAGTTCTCGGGTTGCACATCAAAGGTTTTATTTTCAATATGAAAACACAGACGGTTATTCTCCATGTGCGCACACCCAGAGGGCAAAAACCCTCCTCGGGGAACAGATCCGGGGAGAGCTTGCAAGGATTCTCACACTCATAAACAAAATTTGCTACTTAAGAATTATGGTCCCTCCAACTGAATTGGGACTCGCTATTAAGGTAAATGAATGTATTCAAATTAATACTCAACATGAGACTGCAAAAAAATTAGATCTGCAGTTCTGAAGTTAAACTCCAGTAGCAAAACCTGCTCTCCAAAACAGCACATTATGAACACAGAAACACGCGCACTTTTAAACAGAAAAGTATAAAACAAGTGTACAAATCTGTAATAAGTCAAACTTTATTGTAAACTGTTATACAATGTAATTACATCAGATACCCTTAGAAGTTTAAGGTAACACCGCTGATTAAACAATACGGTCTAAACAGAGGGCAGCAGAATACAGCTGTTGGTTTTGCTCACATAGGCTACACTCTGAATTTACTTACTAACAAACCCAACATTCAGTTTGAGACGGATACCCACGCAAGACAAAAACACCTACAAAAGAGTCCCTTTTTTAAAGATACTGCAGTTTTACTTTGTAAAACCATAGTAGTCATTTTCAGTAATTGAACTGGAAACTTTACCTTAAAAAAGTTTGCACGCTTATGCTGTAGATCTACTCTGACTTGATGTGGCTGAATTTATTTGCTTTCATTACTGTTTTCTCCCGTAAAAAGCACAGCAAAGTTGCAAACATGGGTTAGTCAAGCACAGTGGCAGAAATTCCTTGTGACGCTCAGCTCTCAGCAGAGCGTGAGAGCCCACGCATCCCTCCCCAGGCACAGCTGGAATCGGAGCAGACACCTGGGAGGGGATCACTTTGCATTGCTCTAATTTGCAACTCAATTTCTGAGTTTTCCCTGAAGAAAAGCTATAGTACATTTTAGTTAGCAATATTAACATATAGCATTTACCTAAAGTAAGACAAGGGGACCTGAACATATTAAAGCCAGAACTTGAAAACCACATATTAGACAACACCAGTGTTTTAAATTTATGCAGATGTGTCACAGGTCAGGTACCAGAAACAGTTAATACATTTAGGTTGACCATTCACGGTAAATTCGATCTCCACCAATACTTCTGCGTCTCTTCTGTGAGTTACAATCCCTTTCTCTTACTTTGGCGTATACTTCATAGCTTATTCTCATTAAACAGAATCACATTTTTTTTAAGCACAGCCTGAATTAAACCTTTGCTATGAGTTGTCCTGAAGTACGTTCACTGGGCATAAATTTAGACCACCAATTTGAGGATAATGCAAACGTCATCAAGTTGTGATATTGTTACTGGATCAACTGTTTATGAAAAATTTAGTATTTCAGACTGTACTGCCAATACATTTCAACAAGCAGTAAGACATAGTGAAGCACTAGGCACATACTTCCTTCTCACACATACAAGCTCTTCAGACAGAGCACTTGGCCTTCTCGTACCTACTGCAAGAATTCCAATTTTTATCTTACAAAGAGGAAAACTGCCAATTTTATACTTTCCATCTCTTTCACATGATAACAAAGAATGAACAGGAAGAAAACAAACCAGTTTTTGTTATTTGGTTAAGGTTGCGAATAAAATTTTTATCTTAGTAGAGAAAGTTAGAGCTGTTTTCTCCCCTCTGAACTTACGCTCCTTCATTACTACTGTGGTATTTAAAATACTTCTGTCTCTTTGGCTCATAGTGCTTTACTACATCATCTTGCTAGGCATATCAAAACCTCAAACCAAGTGAAATTTCAGCACTTGAGACAGGAAAAATTAGGCATTCATATGCCTTTGCTATTACCATCTTCAAGAAACTGCTCCATAGTGCTTTATACTGGTTTGTACTTGGTCAATAAGTTTGAGGTCTGCTCAAAACAAATGTTTTACATGATTAAGGCCATAATCTTATACTGACACTTCACAGACTAAACATGAGACTAGAAATAATTTTGATAATTTAAGTAACTGGAGAAAAGGAGGGAAAAGGAAGGTAAAATGAAAGCTCGTACAGTTAAATTTGTGTGCGCTGCTCAGTTACCTCTGATGGTTGATGAGGAGAGTGATGGCTGTGTAGTGGTATGTAGCACACGGTGAATAGCTTTATTTCGCTATCTGAAATAGCACAAATCCTATGCTAAAAAAATAAATGCTGGCATTTAGGACAAGAGCCAGTCCTAGCTCTAAAATCCCTTTGGAAGAGTGAGCTGTATGAAGCTATTCTGTTGATGAAGACGAATTCCTTGAAGTACTGTGCTTTTGGAGATACGCGCCCGCCCAGTGCTAAATAGTCAAGAGAAGATGCAAGTCACACAATCAATGAAAAAAACCCAAAAAACCTAAAACAGAGGCAACACTGATTAGGGACATTTCCCCATCCCCCCACCCCCCATTTCAGAGTAACTCAATTAAGCTTCCATTGTCATTAGTTTCTAGATTTAGTCTAAAAGAAACACTAGTACTTAAACTTATTGCAGTTATTACATTTCAGTGCACAGTAACAGAGGTCAGTGGCTCAACTAAACTCGCAAACGTTAGGTTTGGTAAAATGTCCCTTCTAGCTGGCTGGACACGCTGAGGTGTACCTGAAGTCTTAGAACATTGTGTTCACCTCGGCAGCCGAGCAGTGAAAAGGAATGCTGGAATAGTGAAAATAAGTACGGGAGCGCACAGTTCAGTATTTACTAAGGCCCAAGAACCCCATTTAAGTGGTCTGGATAATAAATCACATTAAGACCTAGTAAATCTATAAAAAATGTAAAAAATCTTAAAAAGTTCTGAGCAGTTTTCCAATGAAACTGTTTGGTTTAAGGCTTGGAACATTTCTGATGTCCAGATACTACAACAGATTTGAAATTAAGGTCTGTTGTCACCTCTTCGACACATCGCCTTGTCCTGCACAAGGTTTAACTAAGCAAGGAAAGCTGTCAGAAACAATCATTTAGAAAATATGCAAAGCAAAAGGATGTCACTGAAAACATGTCTGCTAGGTTTCAGATTACCAAGTGTTGTCAATTATCAGCAGACAGACACTGAAAATCACAAGAATTCTGTAGTAACAACTGTGTTCTACATCTTGGGGTTTTGTGTTGGGGTTTTTTTGTTGTGTTTTGTTTTGTTTGGTTTTTTTTTTTTTAAATACTAAAGGATAACCAGACTTTATAGAAATTAAACAGGAGAAATCTTNTATAAGGAAAACTATAAGAAACGTTCTCTCTCTTTTGGGTAATTTGAGAGGTATGCACAGGAGACTTGCAGAAACAGGAATAATTAGAGTCATCCATAGATATTCATTTCACAAGTAACCTATCACAACAGACTTTTGTTATACACTAAAGTGCACGTTTGTCAAATATGCAAACACCACCTCCTATTAAAAAAGGTATTTTCAAATAATGTGGTCAAAAGCATAGTTAGGACTGCATTTTTAGTGATATTTGGTGACTTCAGCAGTAACAGAGAGCTCTTCCCTTTGCAATCCCTTTGTCTTAAACCAGGACACAAGGATAAATAGGATTTTCACTACAAATCTTTTGACCTGTTCTGCACAAAAGAGGGAACTGCACGCTTTTCTCTGACAAAGAGAATCTTTAAATACAACTGTATGAAAATATAACTTAAATATAAAATAGTCAAATAGATTCGAGGAGACTTGGAAAAAAATCTTTGTTCCACCTATTAGTTCCATAGGTACCCAGTAGCAAGTAAACATTTGTACTTAAAAAAATAACGTTAAGTTACAGCTTGTAACCATAAACTATTCTGCTCTAGGAATTATGCTGCAAAAGCCAGTTTTAGTAATAAAACACACTCCTTTAACTTAGTTGATTCTGATGCCTTTTTGAGAACATCTTAAACCATATCTTCAGTAACCATAAGTGAAAGATTGCTGTATCTGTTTTCTATGATCTTCTCTGAAGTGTCAGATACAAATCCCCTCAGTGACTAGTCCTTAACAACGCTGTGTTTCTCCACACATGATGAAAAGACATTCTTGCATAATTGGTCAGTGTGTCTGTAGTGCAACTGAACTGGAAGTCTTCCAACCATTTGCATTCTGTTGGTAGACCTTGCTTATAAGTCAGTTTGTATGAAAAGGGAGATGCAATTGCAACAGTAAAACCCACTGACTGAAGTTTTTGCCATGAAACCTGCAAATACACAGGCCAGGGAATGTGTCATACAGGCAGACCAAAACGATGCTTCTTTTTCTTAATGGGCTTTAAGTTGGTCAGTCTACGCAGGTCCTCTTCAGCATCTGATTCCTCCATCTCATCATCTGCTGAAATAAGGATCTAAAAACAAATTACAGCTTCTGAGTAACATGGATCAAAGTCACACTCTTTCTTCACTACTTTTAACCTTTTACTTTTTTTTATGCTTGCAAAGCACCTCATTATTTGCTCAAGAAAGGGCTTACAGAACACAATTTGGATTTACTGCCAGTACTATCAAGCATCACACATCCTATCTGGAACTTCCAGTAAACTTCAAAGAAGGATGCACACATATTAATCTTTACTAGAATCACTGACTCTAAAACCAAAGAAGTAATTCCAGCACCTCCAGAACAGTTGGGGCAGTTTGCTGTTAAAATGAGAGAGAATATATAAACTCTCTCTCCTGGTATCACACTGGTAATTTGGAAGTAATTTTATTAAAGAAAACCCCATATAAATAGTACTATCTAGAACGCAGAAAAGTTACATTAACCCACTAAAGCTAAAACAACTTACCTTCAAAGATAACACCCATCTTTCAGCTGAACTGAAAACTGCCCACTTAATATAATTTAGAATAAAATCATGCTAAGGCAAGGATGTAAATACTTCTCCAAAATCAGGCCAGTTGTCTCCACCAGCTTCCTCTCACTTTAAGCTATTAACCTCTCTCTGAATTAGAATCGTCTATTAGTTTTGTATTCCATGTGGGTTTTTTTAGAAGCATTTGTAAGAGTTCACCTGTGATATTTAAATATATTATTATGTCTTCCTGCCCATCTGGAAAGGAATTAACTACCATGAGTGGTGCAACAATGCCATTTTTCCTAACTGGTTTTCAACTGCAAATGCTAGGAACTACTGTTAGAGGTACATGCAAAGAAAATCAAAACTAAGTTGACAGTATTACAATGAAATCAATGGCATGTGGGATGAACTG
>VYZV01043812.1:62335-78954 GCA_013401275.1 Pandion haliaetus | reverse complement strand
TTACCTTAGGTACCTGTACGTAGCACTGCAGTAATACTGGCTAATCTCTCATAGCTACTGTTATGACAAGCACTCTGAAGCTTAATGCTTTAAGACGTTGCTGGTTTATACTGAATATGACTTTTTGTAAGATATGGTCTCAGGTGTGAANATCATCCTTGTAGAAGTTAGGAAGTTTTTAAGATCAACCGCTACAGCATAGGGACCCCTTTGACCTGAAGAGGCGACTAATGGTCTTAATCTAAGCAGCAGAGAAAATGAACAATCTGATCACAACATAAGTAATACCCAGACAATAACATTTTAAATCTCTTTTCCACATGCTAGTCAGACATATTCCGCAGACCAGGGTAACCATAGCAGAGGCACAATATTCCTCATATAAAATACATGTGGCAAATGTTGTAGATTAATGGCTTTGTCAGCTTGCAAAACTCTGTAGAATTATCTAAATTAAAATTTTAAGACAAGGTAAATTGCTGCATTAGCCTTTCAAATGTACAATTTAATTATTCTCTACATGGTTTGCATTATTGCAAGCTTTGTTTGGAAATAATACGTCATTCCTCTTAATTGCTTTAAATGACACTAGGAGCTCTGATTTCTACATGCTTATCAACACATCAGTTTATTTTTTAAAATATGCTAATTTTTAAAACGCTTTCCATCACTATAATCACTGTCAATATTGTAAAGAAAAAGTAGCTGGAGTTGGAAGAGTTATCACCCCTTGTAGTTAGTATTGGGCACTAAATGCTTGCCAGAGCTGTTTCCGCTTTTCTTCATGTTTGTTTATTTGTCAATTCAGTGGCTCTAATCTTGCTCCCATTTCAGTAAACAGTGACTTGCATGCCAGAGAGGAGCACACCTGCTCTTTGATAGGTATGACAGCAGATATGTGACATGAGGCAATCTCTCAATTACTTGTGAAATGCCTCCAGTTCTGTTTGCTAATGGAATATAGACTATGTTTTCCTCTAAATCACATCCTTTCTGATGTCTGCTCATATTTTTTTCCTTTTTTTGACAACCTATTTTTTTTCTGGTTATATTGACAGGGCTTAGAGAATACACACAGATACATCAAATAACATGTATGAGCAGTTAGTGAATAGAGTACAGGACTCACAGGATGTATCTCTTTTGTTGTTGTTATATTTAGATAAGACTATTTTCTATAACGGAGCTACAGCTACAAAAATATAATGACCATAAAGAGACAGAAAGGATACTTCAAAAACTTCTGTTTCCTTATTTTCACCACCCATCTATAAAGAGTGCAACACTTTTCCTCTCTGTTCCCCATCCTCAAGAATTTTCATTTTACTTAGTGAAGAATCCCCAATGTCCACCTAAAATATCTATCTTACAGTTAGGTCAGTTTTACCAATATGTTATGACTTACTGTAAATGAAAAAGGTATCCCTTTGAGGATATGATATATTGTAGTGTTACCTTTCAGGCTTATTGTAGCCAAATACAATTCAATACTTTTCTCTGACCGACTGGTCTTAATCCAGCAGAATGAAAAAGCATCTTATTATAAACATATTAGCCTTCTATTGAGCACATGATACACTGTTTGGCGGATTTTGTCGGAGTAAAAACTGCTGAATAAAACCCTTATTTAGTTCTTACCTGTTACAGTAAACCTGTAATGTCAAAACAAGCAGTCAAGGTCTGAGAAAGTGCAGTTCCAGCTGTTTGCCTGCAGTGGGAACCAGCTTTAGGATGATGAAGTATTGATACAAAGAGTTATTCTTGTTATTCATTGATTTACCTCCCTTTATTTTAGTGAAAAAATCTAATGACAGGTATATTTCCCCCTGCAGACTGTGTAGCTTTTAAATCTACTACATTGTGATTCTCCTGTCAGCTGAGAGCTGGGTGATAAGGATTAGATGGGGGTCAGCCTGACTAGCCTCCTGTGTTTAGCAAGCTGCCCATTCTGCACAGGATGTTCCTCCCTTGGAGAAGTAGCAGAGATGTCGCAACCTCCTTTTCCACCACTGGAAACAACCAAAGCAGACAGGCATTTTGTCAAGGATTGCTGCTGACCCAGCTCTAACCATCTGCTCCCATGAGCAGGAACTGCTCTTTCCCTTGCCACTTCCACTCTCCAAAAAGGGAAAAAAGATAAGGGGGGGACTGTTGGGCAGGATTCTGCAGTGGTGAGCCCAAGAGTTGAATAAGTGTTAGTAAGAGCCAGGATGGGAAACAAATCATACATTCTTCCTTTAGCAAATCACATTGTCCTCTCCCTAAACATTTCTGTCCTTTTGGGTGGAAGCTGCATAGTCCTTTCCCCTGCCAGCAGCCCATTCTGCCACTTCCCCTGCGTTGACTTTGGTCTACTCAGGTTGCACCAGGGTGAGATAGCTAAAGTTACTGTCTTCAAAGAATATGATTAATTATTTGTTCTGGTTTCAGCTGGGATAGAGATAATCTTCTTCTTAGTAGCTGGTACAGTGCGTTTTGGATTTAGTGTGAGAATAATGTTGATAACACACTGATGTTTTAGTTGTTGCTAAGTAGCACTTGTTCTAAGTAAAGGATATTTCAGTTTCCCATGCTCTGCCAGTGAGGAGGTGCACAAGAAGCTGGGAGGGAACATGGCCAGGACAGCTGACCTGAACTAGCCAAAGGGATATTCCATACCACAGAACGTCATGCTCAGTATATAAACTGGGGGGAGTTGGCTGGGAGGGGCAGATCGCTGCTCAGGCATCAGTCAGTGGATGGTAAGCAACTGCGTTGTGCATCACTTGTTTTTTCTTTTTTTTTCTTTTAAAAATTATATTCCTTTTTATTATAATTACTATATTTTATTATTGTTAGTATTACTTTTTATTTTACTTTAGTTATTAAATCTTTCTTATCTCTACCCATGGGTTTTACTTTTTTTCCAATTCTCCTCCTCATCCCACTGTGGGAGGGGAGTGAGCAAGCAGCTGCATGGTACCTAGTTGCTAGCTGGTCTTAAACCATTACATTATTTAATCCTGAAATCCCCACCAAGTGCTCTCATTTTTTAAGTCCTAACATGGCAGCTCTTGAAAGTGTTATTTCCACGATATATGGATGGACACAAAGACTTTTATTATTTTCTGTTTCTCTATCTTGCCCCTTTCTGGTGTTGGCAGTGGTTTCTCATTTTCAAGAATCCATGTCAAATACATCCTCCACTGACACTGGGAACGTTCCCTCTGTGATAAATTTGAGAGACCCATCTGTATTTATACTGGAGATCCCCTTTCCTCAATTATGTTCCATAGTCATCTTCTATAAGTGCTCTGCTAAGATCCAACAATACCTGGTCATTAACCAAACTCCCATTAGAGTTTTGCAGTGTGGTCCAGGAAAGGTTTAGTTTGACTCCAGCCCCAGAAGAGGCTGGGGATTAAGGTCAGGAAGAGTTGCACAGTTCTTTCATGGCTGACAATGACACTTCTTGTTTTCAGGCTTTCCAGATCATAAGATTTCCTCTGTTCAGCATGTCAGGCTGCCCACTGGGGAGATGACACATCTCTGAGATGCCCATGGAGAGCGAAACAGTGAAGCTGAATCATGCCATCATTTAAAGATGAAAGGAAGCACGGATTGATGTGGCTCTAGCAAAACTTTATAGGGTACACTGCAAAATTACAAGAACAATAAGGTAGGAAATGACTGCCACAGTATGGAGAGCACAGTGTTTTCAGGCTGCAATTATTTCAGATATCAGGTATCTAAATCTGCTGTGACAAACAGCCTTGACCTTCTAACCACACTCACAAGGGGCAGCCAAAACACGCAATAACCAGAGACAGCTGACTATAACAATTATTTCTGAACTGCTGGGCATGTATGTATTGCAGTACAACTTTCAAATCTCCACACAGAAATAATACATCAGGTTAAAATTAAAAATGCTTAGCATGTCTTGCACATTGTTGCCCCAAGTTTCAGACAAATACACAATTAAAATAAAGCCAGTATCTTTTACTTAGTTTATTTGTGAAGCAGGCAAGACTTGTCATAGCAATCTCTCATAATTCGACTTACCTTACCTAATGACTAGCTAGATTTGCATGTACTGTGTGCTAGGCTGGTGGGTAGGCTCACTACAGCCACAGCTGAGAGAGCTCTTGGTTTGTATGTGGACTAATTCTGCAGACAGAGTTGCTGATATTTGCTAAATCTCTGAATTTTTTAAAAGTCCAGACAATGCAATAGTAATGAAATTTTGCAGGATTTGTAAGCATATGGTTGATATCAAACGTCCAAGGTACCAGAATTTCAGAGTAAAAGAATATAAAGAAAAATCCTATACCAGTGCTAAGGTGAAGACAATTGATCTTGGATACACATCTCAAAAACTAAAAAATTATTAATATTTTTCGAAGACTGTCAACAGATTTTAACAAAGGAAAAGGAAAAGGAAAAGAGAAGAAAAAAAACAAAAAGAAAGAAAAAGAAAAAGAAAAAAGAGAAGAAAAGAGAAGAAAAATAAAAAAAAGAATAAAGAAAAGAAAAAAGAAAAGAAATGAAACAAGAAAAGGAAAGGAAAGGAAAGGAAAGGAAAGGAAAGGAAAGGAAAGGNAAGAAAAGAAAAGAAAAGAAAAGAAAAGAAAAGAAAAGAAAAGAAAAGAAAAGAAAAGAAAAGAAAAGAAAAGAAAAGAAAAGAAAAGAAAAGAAAAGAAAAGAAAAGAAAAGAAAAGAAAAGAAAAGAAAAGAAAAGAAAAGAAAAGAAAAGAAAAAAGAAAAGAAAAGAAAAGAAAAAAAAGAAAAGAAAAAGAAAAAGAAAGCCCTTGGAATTCTCTTAGTTATAGAAAATGAAAACTGATACTGTATGGTGAAATGGATGGTTACCTTTCTGCCATTTGGGGGAAAAGTCCTCCTGTATCCTGAAACCAGATATGTCATGTCATCAGATGTCCTGCTGCTGCATTGATTAGCTCTCCTCTAGAAAGCAATGAAGTTGCACTTACAACTTTTTTCAGAATTCCTTCTAGACAACTAAGAAAAAGTGTAACACATTTTTCAAAATCCTTACTTGACACTTTTTAAAGTACTGTCATGAAGGAAAACTTTTTCATTTCTAACATAATTTAAAATGGGTGACCAGTAATGAAAGAACACACACACGCACATATGCACATTTTTCAAATTGAGAAATCGGTGTTAAAACTACCACTATTAGCAACCATTAATCAACAGAGTATTTCTTTCGTGGAAGAGCACAGTAGGCTTGACAAGGTGTCTGTAGGCTGGCACATTTTGTCATGCTTCATATTAAACTGCAATGAGACATAATGATACCTTATATGTAAAGTAATATTTATATGGTTCTTTCCTTAGCTCAAGGGATGTCCTTGAAAAATTGATTTATCTATCCAAAGAAACCTCAGTAGCTCCCAAGTCTGTCCTGCTAAGACATTATCACTGAATGGAGTCTAACCTATACATTATATTGTGCTATGACACATGCATTGAACAGAAATACAGGACTAATTATGCCCTTCTGTGCAATTCCCAGGCTAAATGCAGTTTAACTCTCCAGCTTGCAAAGGACAGTAATAACTTTAATATATCAACATATTACTCAGAGGACTGAATATACAGACATTCCTGGACTTTATAAATATCGCAGGTTCTGAGAGGCACATCAGTTTATGGTAAAAAGCTACCAAGCATTTGATTTATTGTTTGTGTGTGCATCAGAATTTTAAGATTGCTGAAAGCCATATTTTCAAGAAGTCAGCAGCTTCCCTGAGCAGTGCAATACTCCTGTAAAAAATTCCCAGTATGCAGCAGTTCCTCTGGTGACCTAAAAGGGCTAGATTCAACTTAAATAATTTGTAGAGCTGTTTTATTCTCTTGCAACACAGAGAGTATGAGCACCTAATAAAGCCGCTTCTATAGCTAGGGCTGCACAACTTCTCTGTGGATTTTCTGGAGTCTAATAAGGGCTGAGGTTACAGGCTGCCTTTCATTTGCAAAGGTCTCTCACTTCTAGCTCTCACTGACTTTCCTGAGACTTAAAGAAATTTAGTATTTTGGGATCTGTACCCTGCTGTTGGGTTTGGTTGCACTTTACCTTTTGGTCTGAAGTTGACAGTCTCCCCCAGTAATGTACTGGCATCTGTGTGCTCTTGTGGCCATGCACAGCATGATCACAAGTCTCACTTTCTTGGGTAAAATCCTCTCTTACTGGTGTCATAAATTATGTTCCTTCCCAAATGTCCTCCCTGCAGGCACCCCCAGAAGCATGCAGAGTCTTTCCCCTTTCAAAACACTCTTTCAGAGTAACCAACCTCTCCTACAGATACCAGTCCTTTAAAAATAAATCAATGCATGACACTTCTTGAAATGGGAAGTCTCGGTTCTTTCTAGTTGAGCAAGAAAGTTGCTAGATGATTTAACAGTAATACTTTCAGACTCTCATTTCTCTTGTTCAAGATGAGCAAACAGATTTAAAATAACTTGCCATAACATCTCAGTCTAATGAGAAGAGAGCAATATCACCTGAATATACAACAGATAGCTTTATGACCCAGCTCACCTGAGTGTAGCATGGAATACAATTCTTTTTCAGCTATTTCAAGGAAGACAAAAACGTTGAACAGGAAAATATGCATCTTATTTACTGGAATAGCACTTTCTTTTAAATGTTGTAAACTTTGGAATATAATGAAACCATATTTCATTTGAGTGGAAAGGCCCCTTGCAGTAGAAGCAGAAAAATAAATATGTGCCTGAAACCTATATTTAAATATCCTTGCAACTGTAATTAAACAAAGGAGTATCCGGGCAAGAGGAAACATCTACACTGTAGAGAACATTTTGCACTCTTAAGTACCTTCATTGGAAATTCACTTTATGATGCAGGAGTAACCAGAGCTATAAAAGCGTAATTTAACACTACAGTAAAAATAAATTATAATGCATTTATTCTATATCATATTTATTATGAATGTTTCTGCCTAGCAGGATAGTTAAAAATTAACATACTATAAGTCACTGAGTGGAAGTTCAGAAAGCAAGAGGTGAATCTGTCATTTGCCAATAGATCTAAATTTTAACAGAAACCAGGCGTGCTACTGTGATACGTCTTTTATCTACCAGAAACAGAAAAAATTGTGGAAGTGCCAAATAACTCTAACTCCTACTGTTGAAGGCTATAGAAACTGAGTTTTTCAATGCATATGTTGCAGTTTTGGCTGATAGTAATAATAAAACTATTCTAGGTACTAATCCATCCAAAGGACTTACTGACATAGCCTGAATAGGACTAAGGATATTGAATATGGTCCCAGAGCCCCTAGGGTCACTGGTGTCAGGATTTCATCTACAAGCTCTATGGAGAGGGAAAGAAATACAAAAACATTGAGGTCTACAACTTGGGCCATTAATGATGCAAACAGTAGGGCAGAAGGAGAGGAAGCACAAATGAGAAATTTATTGTTTCACCATCTCTGTATCCTAGTGTGTAGTTATTCATGTTGTCTCAGGAATCAGCTTCTTTTAGAGGTGATTATGTATATCTTTTTCAGCCAGAAAAACTGTTAACCCAACTGCTGGCTTTCATCCTAGTTTACTGACTTTGCAATTCTCTACTTTGGTCAACCTGGGCCTTCAGAGAAAGATTTTCTGTCTCTCACATCCATGTCTAAGCTGCCAACTTCTTTTGTCTCCTCACTGTAGGTCACTTCTGTACAGAAAAGAGAGTCTAATTTTTCACCTTCTGGAAAATGGAAAAAACATGAATACCCTAATTAATGCAGCAGCTGCTGAAGAATCTGCATATTCCTTGGTTATTTTCAAGAAGCCTGAATTAAGGTCACTAGAGTTTGTAAAAATTTCTTAAGTGCTTTAAATGGTGCTCCTGCAAGGCAATATTTTTCCATATGTACCCATAAGGTATGTGTTAATGCTTCAGCGCTGCAGATAGACACCCATGTTGAATGAAGACTCAGGACTGTAAGCAGGGGCAATGGTCCTGTGTCCCACGCTTTGCAATAAACTTTGTTGCTTATCTTGTAATGCATTCAGTTTGGCTGGATGAAAGCAGCTGTTCTCACAGAGCAGAGGAGCAGACCCTCACACCCACCATGGCTTCAGCAGCTGGTGCAAGCCAGGGCAACTGGAGATATCTTCAACCTCGATTCCCAGCCCCAGCACTGGTGAGAACTACTGGGCTGAAGCTCCAGGATTTGCTAGGGAGGCAGCATTTTTGGCCAAGGGCTGGCTGAACAGCCTGGAGTGCTCCCTGCAGGCATCCCTTGGTGTGCCAGGGGAACTCCCTGCTAACGAATGGCATTCAGACCATGGCTCCCTGATGCCTACTGAGGCCAACATGGAAGAATTCTGTCCAAGAATTACATTAATTGTCATAGTGTACAGTAAATAAATAAATAGATAAAACTAATAAAAAATATTTCCAGCTCATTTTTACCACCCAGTTCTGTTCATTTCATTAGCAATGCAAGCTTATGCCAGTTAGATGTTTGTTCATAGCAGAACATCAAAGGAAGTGGGGCAGTATTTTTATAAAAAAGATTTTGATTTCCCATAAGAAAGAACAAAGTTATCTTAAATCACCTTTTACAGCTGTTTTTTCAGGAGCATACCAGAGAAGTATCAATCATTTAAAAGCTAGATTGCTCAGAGCATTTAGTTTCTCCTAGTTTCTTCTGAATTCTGGGAAGAAAAAAAATACTTTAAATTGCCTTCTGTCTTTCTGTATTTCCAGGCTTATTTTTTGTGCTTTTTCTATCTCTGCTTTTATTCATGAGTTGCCATTAAAGTAAGAAAGCAAGTAGAAAACAAAGCAAAACAAAACAACAGATAGCTCAGAGAGCTTGACAGTAGGTTTTGCCCTAAGGCCACCAGTTCAAACCCATCACAAATCAGCAGTAGCTCAAGTATCTGATACCTAATGGTTGTCTGATGACCTTAGTAAAGTGTTGAGCATGTTGGTTTCATATGGCAGATCTAGGCTGTCACAGCAAGGAATTCTATGCAGAGAATGTGGAATATGCTTTTGCTGGGTAAAGTGACCCTTAGGGTCAGTAATGAGGAATGTGTTATTGGTTGCAGGTTAGAAAACTTGCTGTTCCTCGGCAAATACACAAGAAACCACTGCCTAGTGTTAGTACTGAAAAGCCTTGATCAGAGCTAGACTCACCCCAAAAAAGATTAAATGTGTAGAGAGTGAGGTCAGGAAAAAAACAAACCTCCCAAAACACACAAGTTAGACTCCTAAATGTTATTTTAATCACACTAAAGTACCGTTGCTTTAAATGCCAGTTGAAATATGCTATGAGTGTGAAAGAATAAAACTGTTAATGGAAACTGGATAAAAGGTTTTAAATTAATGCTTCTAACTACTCTTACAAAAAAATACAAGACAGAACAGGCTAAGAAACATCCAAGAAAACGTAAGGAATTAAAAAACATGATAGCCCAGTCCTTTCCTTCCTTACTGAAGTTGCCTTCTCCATTACTTAAGGAAAAAAAATGTTTTATTTTATTGAAACAGCCTCTATGCTTCAATATAATCTTACTGAAAATCAGCTTTATCCTTTTAAAAAATCCATCACAGGAATCGTTAGAGTTACTGCCATTGGCATAGACATTATTTCTAAGGGAGTACAATATAGTTTCCATCCGCACACTCAGGGATGGGACAGAGAGACTGCGTCCCTCTATGCAGGCACACACAGCCCTCGTACAGCGCATGTCAGGATGAAGCAAAGCCTTGCCTGTCCTGTGCTTGGTTTGTCTGGGAGATATTCTAGCTCTGGTGTTAGAAAATGTCTCTAATACTTGCACTGGATTGCTGCAGTTCAGCAGAGCTTTCCAGGCTTCTAAATGACATACTCTATCTCAAACAAAATTAGATGCTTGAAAGAAGAATTATTATATGAACTTTTCTGACTGGGGTTATCTGGAGTGCAGATTAGACTGTCATAAAGGTGCTTTCTCATCTTGAAATGCATGACTACATACGGAGCACAATTAAGCTGCTTTATTGCTGTTTTACTAGTAAGTTGATTACCAGGGCAACGTTTTTTGGTTGTGTTGTTACAAAGAGGGGATCTTTATTATAGCTTTTGATTTAAATAATCTGACCATTTACAGTCATTAAAGACGAACTATGTCCCCTCATTAAATCAATAGTTTTAAATGTCTTTTGCTGTCAAACTCTTTTATAGTGTACTGATAAAAGTGTATCTGATTATTAATTAATTACAGATGAACCCAGGGAGACCTGCAGCTCATTTCTAATGGCTGCTTCAGAGGGCAGTAGTAATCAAACACACAAGTTATAAATCAATTAAACAACATCATCACCGTTGTAAGTAGTCCCATGGCATCAGTGACATGTGAACGCTTCCACAGCTCTAAGGTTAAGTGTGGACATAGCAATCCTTTCTCCTGGCCATGACAATTTACGCATCTTCTTCTAGGAACTCGATGTGAATAACCATAGCATTTTCCATACTTCTCTCAAGGAGGGAATTTTTTAGCATATAGGTCCTTTGCATTACAAGGGGCTAATCTGTTGGTCTTTGATGTATAGTATATTCTCACAGAAATGCTGCCACTGCACTAGAATATTGTAACTGATCCCCTTAGTCTCTTTTCCCAGTACTCCTGTTATTAAAGCTTCAGTGTAAATTCAAACCTTACCAAATACCAGCAAACTCACCCAACTGCATGATTGCTTACTTTTTTGAAGTGTGGTTGGCATTTAATATGAGCTTAGAAGCCACTGAAAAAAATCTTTCCTGGTGAAAAAAACAAGCAGACATCAAGTTCATTTTCTAGTTCCTCTTCCCATCCCTTTCAAAATAACCACTTGGTGATGCAGTCTTTAATCATGTCAACTAGCCTTAATGTTGTTTAGCTTTTCTTCATATATTTGTTGTGGGGAAACTGTGCTATTTACAATACTCGTCTGTGAAGTGGTCCTGGGAAAGGCTGATAGTGTTCACCTTCTAACAGAATAACACCAGTAAGTTGGGACCAAGAAGGGAAATTGGTGGTAAGTTTGCTACCTCCACATTCAGGAACCTTATTACATGTGATGAATAATAGCTCTAGATAAATAAGCATGCACTCCTTTTTCCAGAATAATTGGCTTTATCTTTTGCCTACCAGCTATAAGCCCTACTTTCAATTTACACTTTCTCTTATTCACTTTTTGATGTAACAGTTCAATGAGTGTTTAAATTCCTTTCCCCATGCAGCCCTTTTATCATGCTTCTAATTACCCAGCTTAATTGCTCTGAATTGGTATAAGCCCGTGCATTTTTAAATTATTTTCTTTAATTACAATTCTTTACTGAAGAAAATGTCACTGAAATACATCTTACTAAAACAAAAACCACCACTGAAATGCATCTTCCAACCTCTTGAAAATGCAAGCACATAATACAAAAGTTTAACATACTTTACCTTCTTGTAAAGGTAAAGGATCTCAGCTTGTCCACAAAATCGCATCACATACAAAAAAGGACAAAAATACACAAACTATTAAAATAAGAGAATCATAGAAAAAGTAAATGATAAAACAAGTATTTTAGCTGAGCATGAAGAGGGATAAACGAGTATAACCACAATAAGGAGGGAGAGGGGTGTATGTAGAATATTCTCCAAATCTCACTGTCAATGTTTTTACACTTTGAAGTGCAAATGCCATCCTCTGCGGGGAAACGTCTTCATTGTGCTGAAGTATGTCTTTGAGTGTGTGTTAGAATCAATGGATGTTAATTGGTTGTGAACAAAACACTTGACATTTCCAAAATGGGTCCTATGGATGAAAATTAACAAGTACTTAATTTATGTATTTTATATGAGCATAAGATATGTTTTGTGGTTTTTATCTATCAAATATTTTCATAATTCTGCAACCAAACTTCAGCAGTGAGAAATTCACAAATGGAGATAAGAGAGCTGCAATTGTAAATTAAGGTGACATTATAGAAACTTCCCCATAAGATAGAGGTTACTGAGAAAAAAGAAAGACTTAGTAAAAATTAATCTTCAGATTTAGTGTATCAAAATTTCCATAGCCATTAGACTTGTGTTCTGGAAATTTGATAATGCAAATGTGTTTATATTTACATTTTAAATATATAAACACTTATATGCAAAGATACAATTTATTTAAGTTTACAAACAAACTGAGTTATTCTCTTTTTAAATAATCCAACATATTGTCTGAGATTATTCCAATACAAATCCCTAAAAGTGAACAATCATTTATTTGTTTAATGATATGAGAAACTGAAACTCTGAAGACCGGTGCATCTTTATGTACATGTGTTGGCTCTTTTATTGCCTTGCAAGGCTTAGCTTCAACTTTTCCATTAGCAACTAGCACAACAGATAAAATAATTTCTATTGTCTAGCATATTTTTTCTGTCAGTGATCTGTATGATAGCTTCTTATGAAAGATGAATGTTACCCCTCATTGATACTCTTTACAATTTAATTAATTTCTCAGCAGTATATTAATTAGGCAACAACAGTAGCCTAGAACTCTGATACTTATAAATGAGATCAGAAATTGATACCAACTTTCCTAACTCATCAAAACAAAGCCAGGTATGAGGATATTGCCTGTTTATTATAAGAAACATCTGTTGTCTATCAGGACCGTGAAAAGTAGCTCAGCAAATGACCAGCACTTGCAAATTTGGCTTGCAAGGAACATTGATTTCTGTCTTCTCTAATGACCAGATCACACACACTATGCATTGGTGAATCTGCAAACTGTTGCTAAATGAGGTAGCCACAGACATGCTGAGAAGGAAAAATCTAGTGGCTTCAGCACTGCCATCCTTGGGAAAGAACAGAAGTAAAAAGGAGAGAAATCTTCCCTGAATGACAAATTCAACCCAATCCAAGCCCCTCTATTGAGCAGCGAGACTAAAAGCATTCACTGTCCATTGTCAGGGGCAACTCTTTCAAACAAATCTTCCAGTTTTAGTTTTAGAAGAGAAGCACTAAAACCAACAGTCTGAAAGAGGATAAAAGTTTTTATTGCCATGGCTGTACACTCTGGCAATGCCTACTGCCTCAGGGACAGAGCTGCTGCAAACAGGGCCTCGAAAATCAGAATCCAGCTCAGAAAAGGACTCAAACTTCCTTTGGGCAGGGAGCAATTGTGAAAGTGTCCTGGGTTAATGTGGTCANTTCAATACACGGAATACACTGTTGTGACAAATTCCCAACACTATGGGGCTCTACAAAGGGCAATTGCTGTTTTCTTGCTTACATAGCTGGATTAATACAGCGTCCACAGGGATAAAAAGGCACAGCTGCTCTCTTTGCTCAAGGCACTCACCCCTTTAGGAAAAAAAAAAAAAATTAAAAAATCCTTCCTTCATGGAAGGATGGCTCATTAAGTATGTTTATTCAGAGCTTGTTTATTCAGTATGTTTATTAGAGTTTCCTCTAATTTGGCTATAAGGGCCTAACATAAGGTTTTCTTTACTGAAGAATCTCATAGCACAAAGCAAACGTGGCTTTGTGTCTGAGGTTGCAATGAGTCTTTTTAGTGTTACCTGCATGGTGGACCGACTGCAAAGCTAACAGAGGAAAATTTTAAGAGTTATTTTCATTGCTTTAAATAGGATGTAAACATACATGAGGGTCTTAGACAATTGCTTCTTGAGTTCTAAGGGAAATAAGAAATATATATATGTCAAAGGTTCCTCTCATCCAAAGACTCTTACATGCTCCTAGTGTGTCCTGCTAAAACAATAAACAATACAGAAGCAGCTGAAGACATACCTATTGTTAAGCTATTATCACAGAACTGCAGAATAGCATAGGTTGGAAGGGACCATTGACGGATCTTGCAGGACCTGGAAAGCAAAGCCAGTCAAACAGAAAAGCACAATAATCACAGCTGTAAGATGTGGTGTAGAATGATTTCCTAATTACTCCTGCTGGTTTTGTCAGATTCCCTGGAGTGCTGGAAGTCTCAAGACTGAAAAAAAGCTAAAAAAAATTTAGTAGTACTCTTTCTGTTGGTATATGTACAGTTGCTACACAGGTTATGGCCACATATTTTCAGTTACTAAGAAACTACTTTGGTGTTATACTTGCCTTTAAAAGAAGCCTATGAGGATATCTGAGAATGATATACAAAGCCTAATTTTGATATCTGGGAACTAGCAAAATTAGAGCTAGTGACATACGTGCTTTTAATGTACTAATAATGCCTCAGTACTTCAACCAGGACCTTGTTTGGGTAAGTGATATACTTTTCAAAAAATGACCGAGAATGCAGTCCCTGTGCCCAAAAGCTTGCAATCTAAGCAAAAGCATAGGACGCCATGAGGGCAAACCCTTGTGGAAGAATCAGAGTCCTCTGTTTGCTTAGGATCCTTTGAGAATAGCAACATATAATAGATAAAATTAGCAAAGTAATATATTTGGATTTTCAAAAGCCTTTTGTCTAGCTCTCTAGAGATCATTAAACTCAGCAGTCTTGCAAGAAGAGGTAAAATAGCAGAAATGAATTGTTTACTTTAATCACTGAAAAAACCATAACGCTTGGGAGCTGCAAGATTTCCATGCTCAGACAGAAATGTATAGGAATTTTTTTTTTTTTTTGACTAGGGGAAGACCAGTAATATAGCAAAGTTTGGCAATTATTTGAATAAATTTAGATGAAAGGCGACACATTAAAGTAATTCAAAGGAAGCCAATAAAACTGGGTGAACGGGAGGGATCGTGACTCATAGGCAGGTAGCGATATTGCAATAAAGGGTTTGAGCTATTCAGACACATTCCTGATCCCTCTACTGTAAACATCACACAAAAAGAACCATGGTTTGGTTGAAGGAAGGTTAGGGGATTTTTTTTTTTCTTCTTAAAGCTAAATATTGTGACAAAATAGAAAATAAATACAGAAAAAAAAAAAACATAACATAATTAGAATTATCGCCTAATCTGAACTGTCTCATAGAATTAACCACATCTCAGACTTTTGCTTTCAAAACATGTATGATTTAAGGGTACTGGTCAGAACTTTTACAAAAAGAAAAGTTCATATGCAAAATTCAGGTCTGGATCTAGGAGATGAGCATGGCTAATTCCCAGCACCGAGTCATACTTTCTCTTGGTACTGAAAAGCACCTTTTTATCCTGCCAGGGGTGTTTATACCTGAATTTCCTTTGGGGAGGACAAACCACTGTGTTTTTCACTGTGGTGGAAAGCTGCTCTGAGGGGGTTATTCAGGTGTCTTTTTTGTTTAGCTTGCTTGCTTGTCCATTTAACTAAGGTGTCATGCTACACACTATACATTGATGGTCAATATTTTAAAGCAGAACTGCAGCTGTTGCCTGCCTTTAAATATACCATGATAACCTTTCCACTGAAGACTCTTAATGAATAGTTTGTCATATCTTCAATATCCTTGGATCCATCTCAGGGATGCATTTGTTACTAATCATATCCTCTCAAGGTTAGTGAAACAGCAATACAAAAAAGTGTCTTTTCTGCAGCTAAGGGTCAGTAATTTATCTGCACAGACCATTCAAGTGTAGTCTGAGCCCATAGCAGCATATAATCGATGGCTGCGCTAGGGGAAGTACAAAAATTATCACAGCCATTTTTACCACTGGACTGATACTACGCTTTGTTAAATAAAATACATTGCACCAATTACTTTAAACTAAGTTAGCAAACCCAAGATTGATAAACAGTACCAAAACACATACTACATACAGAACTATTAAGCCACAGTCTTCTAATAATTCTGAACAATCAAATTCCAGTACTTTTCAAGGGTTAGATCTTTGTACTTTTCCATCAAAGTAGCCAGCCTTTGGCAGATGGAGGTATTTTCTACACTGGGTGCTTGAAAAAATATGTTTGCCGTTCCTCTGCTGCCATCTGCCCTCAAAAATGTATATGTGCAGCCAGATTTGTCCTACCTTTAGAAAGATTGAAAGGCATTAAGCCAAAGAATAAAACCAATAACCGAAGGTCCTAACAACAGGTAGCTGTATTCATTCCCATTTTCTTAAAGACATTTTTGAAAAAAAGATACTGTAATATCAAACTAGAAAATAAAAAGATTACTTGAATCATTACCCATTACAAGAAAACTCCCTAAATAAAAAATAATTGTAGGCATTTAACGCATAATGGTATCTTTTTCAAAGCAGACACAGCAAGTTTGGTTCAGTAGGTATGCAGAGAAATTTTGATCTGATGAATGCTGGCAGTAACAAACAGGAGGTGAAAGGTATATTAATTTTCTCCATTAATTCATTGCCTTCTTCAGTTAGTAGCATGTTTGGGTTGTGCGTAGGCTCCATGAGAAACATTTATACGCAGTATAGTCTTTTTTTTTTTTTTCCAAAAGAAGCATATTTTATTAGATCCTTGCTTGCAATATATTTCTCTCTCTGTTCTCTACTAAGTACAAAAACTCTAGATACTGCAGCTGTTGGTGGGGAAGAAAAGGCCACAGTTAGTTTGATACAATGGTTCTGACCAGGACTTTACTATGCCCCACTCATTCTCAGCTAAGGCATAAGAACTTTCTCTTCCCCTCCCTGCCAAGAAAAGGAGGGTTGTGGGGATGAAAAATACTTTTTTTTTTCCT
>VYZV01043812.1:47564-62267 GCA_013401275.1 Pandion haliaetus | reverse complement strand
CCCCGCCATGTAAGATGCTCTTTCCTTCAACTGGAAAGACAGCACTGGGATCTTAAAATCAGATATCACTGATCCATGTCCTCCAAAGGCAGTGTGCACTTTGTGTGATGGGGACGGTTTATGTTCAGTTATCTCCTTATCATGAGATCTTTTTCAGCCATGTTCTAAACCAAGATCAATGATAGAAATAAAATTAAAAAAAATTCCAAAGCATTTAAAACCCAATATATGGTAAATCTTAACAGATAATTTTGCTTAGGAACAGAGAGCATTCAGGCCCTCTGAAGGGCTGTAGCACTGGCTGATATAAAGGACAAGGTGCCACATCTGTCTTTAATACCAAGAAAACAGGCCAAATGTTTCCTTTGGGATAGTTTTTCTCCTTTCTTGCATTCAGTCACACTGAAATTGAATAGGAATAATTAGCAATATGTGTTTAATACCACGTTCCTAACGCACACAGATCCCTGAAGTGGGAAAAAGTTGTTGAGGGAAGTCAGGACTAAAGCCAAAGAACAGTTACTATTGTGTATTTTTAACATTCCTCCTTGGTATAATTCAGTGCCAATTTTATCTAAGTTTTGTGGCCCACATTGCTGCCATTTCTTAAACGGTGTGTCCATTGCAGATGACAAGCCTTCAGGAAAGCCTTGAACGTACCTGAGACATACGTACTCTGCAGGACATCCAGGGTGTGTGGGACTGAACAGGTCCACAGTGCCACATGCCACTCCGTCTCCCCAGGCAGGATACCTGCAGGCAGCACAGGCTGTACACCAATCATTTGGAGACAGGACAAACAAACATTTACAGATGCTCTTCTCCCCAGACAGAGCAGACCCAGCTACTACTGAGGCAGGTTGGAAGTGAATGTACTTCCTATAATAATGACAAAATTTTTTTACCCTTTGTGCAAGTGCAATGTGTTACTCACTGGTGTCCCTTACTCCATATTGTTTCTCAGTCTGACTTCAAGAAAATAGCTTATATTTGTAGATGACAGAGAGATCCTACTATTCAATGTCCAGTGGAAAAAAACACTAGTCCACAGATGGCCTCATTGTTTTATTTCTTTAATGGTTATTTCCTTGTTTCTTCATATTCCACAGAGTAAGAAACACAAAATAGTGTTATATTGGATTAACTGAGACATCAAAGAGCAAATATACCTTTTTTTCTGGTTATATCTGTCCTCCATGAGCTCCTAGCATTGCAGCATGTTGCCAAAGAAATAAGAAAGAAGATTAGATATAATTCAGTTCAAAGCTACTCTGATAAAAATCCAACAAAGGAATCTAACTTATTTCAGATACTCTGTCACTCCTTATCCACCTATTGCTGCCAAGAGCTACATTGCCAAAGGACTGATGGAAGGTTAAAAAAATAAAAACCAAACCACCTTCTGATCCAGAAAATACATGCCAGTGCATTTGTACCATCTGTCATGCAGATTCAGAGATGCCCAGCTGAAGATGGGCTGCTGTTGATCCATCTGCAAAATATGACCCAGACCAATTGCCTGACTTATGGTAAATTTGGAAGGCTGTTCAGTAGAAGATATCTGAAAAACAGCTTGGCATTTCCCGCATCCCATCCAGTTTCCTTTTTCTCCATTTTTACAAACAAAGATCCTCCATACAAATGTATTAATTCATTACCTGCTTCTTTTCTGTGTATGCTAGTCACTTATCCTTGATGGCGAAATCGGGTGAAATGATTAACTGGACAGTTTTGTTTCAACTAGACTTTCATATTTTCCTCCTGCCATTTATTTTCCACAGATCTTTGTTTTTTCTTCCTTCTAAATAGGCAAATGCAATTTTACTGTATTTTGATGGTGGAGTGGGGAAGGAAACAGGGAGAAAGAATTTAAAATCTTCAATGTTTAGCCTTATTAGAAAGACTTTTCAAACACCCCACTAATGAATTGCTTTAAATCATATAAGTTAAAAAAGCAATTACGTGTAATGATAAATTGCTTCTTCAGATGGGTTGCAGGTGTCACATTTGATGCATAGTAGAGATATGTACAGTGCGTGTCAGCTGGTTCTCTTGTGAGTGGATTACTTTCAAACAAAGCGATCAGAAGTATCTTTGCTTTCCTTGCTCTCCTCTCTACAGTGCTGGTTAAGGGACATAATATGTGAAAAATTCCATTACTAGCAAGAATACATTGATTAAACTAAAAAAAAAAACCAAACCCCCACCTTTTTAGATGTCATTAAGTCACACATTTTCACAGACTTCCACAAGATTCAAGTGATTCCAGTGGGAGAAAACATGAGGGGCTCAAGTAATAGTCTAAGAACAAGTTAAATTAAAAATACAAGCTGTTATCCTATTAGAAGGCTACTCTGGCAGTAGACTGACCTTACTGGCTAATAACAAATTTCTTTTTTTTTTTTTATCAGAATAAGGTACTAGATGGGGAAACCAACCAATATTAAACATCATGTGCAAACCCAGAAATGGTGTATCTATAATAAGAAAAGATAACATACCAAATGTGCTCAAAAAATTAAGGAAAATAAAATGCAGCTAATTCACTTAATTTTCATTTAACTGGTCTCATCCTCTGAGCCTTAATTTGCAGGCATTTAAGGTGAAACTCAAAATGCTAATCTTAATTGTTGTTATGTACATACAAAGATTTATGATTATAAAAGTTTTCATAGAAACAAAGATGATAATTTACAAAAATATAACAATAAAATGAGAGTAGCATTAAGTATTATGCATAGCAAAATATTTCAGTTAGAACAAGGAACTGGACATAATAAGTCCTTGATTCTGCCATTTGAAACCTATTTGAAATGGGGTTTTGGGACAAATACAAACAAATCTTCTGAAGACCTGACAGGTGCTTTATCCTGCAGTGAAGTTGTGGCTTGCAAAGATACAGATACTGGAGTGAAAGTAATTAATATGGAACTGATCATGAATACAGTCAGAGTGAAAATTAGAACAATGGGAAGAATTGGGTTTCTGAAGACTCTGTTATTTTAGAGTGCAGGAGTGAACCACACTCGTCTTCAGCATAATCATTTTCTCTAACTGTCCCTTGTCTGCCTGCCATCCCTCTGCCTGTGTCACCTTGCCACAGCTGAGCTGGGGGAGCAAAGGCATGCTGGTAGCCCCACTCGCCTAAGCACCACTGTAATTGCCAATTTAATGTAGGAGACCTCGGTTTTGCACTGAGGCTTGTTCACATGCTTGCATCTTCCTGCTCTGGTCCAGCAGAAGAGCAATGGTGATTAAACATCCCAGCCACTTGCTAGTGAACAGATTTGCCCTGTGGTAGTCACTTGGGATCAGACATTGAACCCACAACTGCCTCAGAGACAGAGCGGGTTAGTTAGAGGAACTTAATGAGAGAAACATAGCCCTCCTCTACTCGCCAGCTATTTCAAAAAGGATTTCAATCCTGCCTGCAACTTAGCAGGCTTCTTGGGGATTATATAAAGAGGCTATCAAGCTGACCATCTCAGACAGGCAGGGCGAGGGACTAACTGTTCTCCAATTCCAAGGAGCTGTGGTTAATGCAGCATCTGCCGTGTCGGTCTTCTGCCTGCCCATGTATTAACGCACAGCTTTGTGCGGTTTCATGAGTCTCTCAAGCATATAATAAATAGAGTTCCAACTCACTGGAACCTCGTGCAGCAGCTGATATTATAAGTTGTTTTCCTGTGACTGCTTATTTGGAAGTTCCTGGTTTTGGCAGGACATCAGAAGTAACCACAGTTGAAAACACACACTTGGAAAGTTGGTGGCATTCAAACAAGCTCCCACTAAAGCTGCAAGCAGAACAAACCATTGCAGGAGCGGTGTGGCATGAGTTGCCTACCTGCACCCTCCTGCGGCAGGGAGAGGTGCTGGAGACAGTCTCAAGCCTGGGTAAAAATGATGGAGGACTCACATGCACAGGATGCAGGTTATTTTTCTAGCGTTTTCCAATTTTCTGCCACTTGATAACATAAAACAACAAAGCAAAGGTCTTTTGTTTTCTCTTCACTGTAATCAGAGGTTGGCTTTCATTTGTTTCCCATTAAGTCAGAAAGCTTATGCTGGCGAGTTTTCCTTGAAATAGGAAAGTTTATGCGGCTCATTATCTGTAATCTTGAAATAAACTGCTCTTGCCCGAGTGTCGTGGTTTCGGGTTCAGCCCAGCCAGTAACAAAGCACCACGAAGCCGCTCACTCACCACCCAACCCCACACCTGGCCACATTAGGATGAGGAGAAAATAGAAAGGCAGGCTCGTGGGTCGAGACAAGGACTGGGAGGGATCACTCCTCACTTATGGTCACGGGCAAAAGACAGGCTCAACTTGGGGAAGAAACAAAATCAATTTCATTTACTACAAATCAAATAAAAAAAAAAACAAAACACAAGGGTATTGGGAAGGAAAACCAAACATCAGAACACATCCCCCGACCCCTCCCACCTTCCCGGCTCAGCTCCATTCCCGGTGCTTTCTACCTCCTTGCCCCTGGCGGTGCAGGGGAACAGGGCATGGGGGGTTGAGTCAGCTCGCCACACATTATCTCTGCCGTTCCTTTCCTTAGGGGGAGGACTCCTCACTCGTCCCCTGCTCCACTGTGGGGTCCCTCCCATGGGAGATAGTCCTTCACCAACTTCTCCAACGTGGGTCCTTTCTGCATTCTGCAGTTCCTCACAAACTTCCCTGGCGCGGGTCCTTTCCGCGGGCTGCTCTCCAGTCTCACACTGCTCCAGCGCGGTTTTTACCATGGGGTTACGGCCATCTTCGGGAGCCTCCGCTCCACTGTTCACCTCCATGGGCTGCAGGGGGACAGCCTGCCGTCTCACCACAGGCTGCAGGGCCATCAGCCTCCTCAGGCGCCCCTCCTCCCCCTCCTTCTTCACTGACTCCAGTATCAGCAGAGGTGTTCCTCTCACGTTTTTCCCAACCCTCACACTGCCGGTTCCCCTTCTTAAATATGTTCTCCCAGAGGCGCTGCCACCGTCACTCCCTGTCTGGGCTGCAGAGGTGGGTCCGACTCTTTGGCGCCAGGGAAGCTTCCAGCAGCTTCTTACAGGAGCCACCTCTGCAGCCCCCTCCCCCACTACCAAAGAAAACTGTGCCACACAAATCCATAACACTGAGTCAGGCAGAAGCAGTAAATGACACCTTTCTGACAGCCAGGCCATTTCTAAAGTTAGTCCCTCAAATATTTTGCTCCATTATCCAAAAAAGACTGATTTTATGCTGTATCTTCTGCTTAGCAGAGAAACTAATGGCATCTCATAGCTTTATTTAGCCATGTATTTCAATGAGACCTGTAGGTGGGTTACTGTTTTAGTGACCTCTTATCCACAGTTTATTGTGGTTGAAATTAGCCACTGGATTCAAAAGTTATAAGGGAAGGAGGAGGAAGGTGAGATAGAAGGTCTGGCAGACACACAGAGCATTCTCCCTCCCAACAGCTTTTTCCTTAGGCAACCAAAGCTACAAAACAGAGAAACACATCCCCTTTAACAGAAAAAAAAAAAAAAAAAAAGTGCTAGCCTGTTTTTTTCTCACCTCCTTTAAAATTGGAACACAGACATCACAATGTATGGATGTGAGATGAAACCTATGGTGTCTACCAAGTGCAAAATTAGACAGAAGTATCGGCTCCTGGATAAGAATGGGTAGTGTTACCGCCTCCTCTGTATATTTTAAGATAAAGAGCCTCAGTAAGTTCTCATGGGGAAAAAAAATGCATGGAGCCTATGCCCCATTGTCACTTCAGGGGTTTCTTCCCAGCACACTGGTGTCTGCTGTGAGGCTGGTTCAGACTCTGGCTGTGAATTGCATAGAAAGCTCAGCCCTAGGGATCAGGACCCTAAAACCAGCTCCTGCCACATCTGACTTTTTGGTATCTAAATCCTTTATGGGCTTTAGAGCCCAGAGTTAAGGCTAAAAAAATGTTGCCCCATCCAATAAGCTGTTGCCACGTAGCTTAGGGGAAAAAGAGTTGGCTATCTCCTCATATTGCTCCCAAAGCAATTAAATACTGGGAAGTTCAGTTTAGCACATACCCATTTTGGAAAGTCACTACAGACCTGCTTGTGGGGTTATTAACTCTCTGTAAAACTAACTCTTGCAATCGCTGCTGGTGCTGCTTCTCTTCCTCTACAGTAAGTTGAACAAATCTGCTCTCTAGGCAGTTAAACAAATACAAATGGCAATAATATTCCCCCCCCCCGCAACTATAATCTACCATCTTTACCATCTTGTTTCCAGCAGCCTATGAGAGTTAAAGTAAAAATCCATAAGAGTAAATTCAGCGCAAATAAACCAAAGCTAAAAATCCATAAAAGTAAGTGTGACACCCAGAAGCCAAATGTGGTTGGCAGGCAGGAGCTGCCCTACTCTGTCATGTTAACAACCCGAGTCATTCACTCCAAATCCCTGCTCTGAGCAGTAATCAACTCTTTCACTTGTTCCTCCTCTCCTCTGGAAATGGCCACTGAGCAGAGCAGCAAACAGAGTTGCTGGCAATCTTCAACATTTTTCGTAATGCAATTAATGGAAATGTTCCTTCTGCAAAGAGTAATGCTGGCAAAAATATAGTGTTCTAGTTTTAAATGACGTGTAGGACTATGTGTTTATTCAAGTGTTTCCTGCTGACTTTACCTCTGGCTCAGTGCACACTACTATGTGACTGAGATATGGTTTCCAGAGTCATTTATTTTGTGATCTAGCACCCACAATAACTCTGTGCACAGTAAGAGCTGCCACTTCCTTGACGAGTGAGAAAACCTCCCCACGGCTGTGGATTCTTGCCTGTGACCATAGCAAAATTCATCTGGGATCCAACATCAGCACTTGACAAATATCTTCATATCAACAATCTCTGCATTGCAAATACAATGTACATATAGGTACATCAAAGAGCAAAGCTTTTAAAGCAGAGATATGAATTTGAGACCTGCTATATTTCCTTACCTCAGGCCTTTTAACGAGGGCTTCTCATTAAAGGATGTGGTTGGGGGCTCCTTGTGCACTGTTTAAAGGAAAGTGAACATCACTGAAGCTATTGCAGTCTGTTATCTCCTCCCCAGCCAGGGCTATCATCACCTAAAAGCTTTTCAAGCTAAAAGAAAAGTGGCTTGGAAGAAGTTGCGAGATTGCTGTGAAAAGGCAGCTTGAAAATAGATTCTAGCTGAAAGGAAAAATCTCTCCTGGGAAACTTTCATCGACTGATCTCAAAGAAATCCAGAGGGTTTGCTTTCAATGCCTGCTGAGATCTTAAAGGCGTTGTAGGTGTTAATGATCCCTATGTCACACAAACATGCTGACATTGCAAAATGAACCTGGAACGGTCTCTGACTACCATCTTTTTAACAGGAAAAAAGACGACAAGTGGGGACAGTCCCTCACTAAAAATAAATCCCAGTTGCAGGTGCCCAAGTGGCAAGGTGTCTTTCAATTCCCTTCCCTCCTCCTCCCACCAGTCTCAGCACAGACAAACTTTCAGTGCTTCCCATCCCAGAATTCCTATTTACTACCCCAAAACTCTATCAAGACCAATGTTCTTCCCTAATCTTTCCACCTTGCAGCTGCTTTTTGGGAGCTGCATTTCTTCCTTCTCACTCATCCACTCAACACTTCATTTGTTCTTTCAGTATTATTCTTCCCATCGTGGTCCACTTTTCCCTTGGCTCACATCCCTTCCCACCTAAGTCAACTAACCTCCTCCTGTAAACCTCATGTGGAAGAAAGCTCTTTTGCTTGTTACAATCCCAATTGCCCCAAATCAGCTGCTGCTCCACAATGTCCCCAGGGCTGCTTCTGGCCGCCAGCTCCCGTCACCACTGGCCACTGCAGAGATCAGACCTGTACTGTGTCTACTGCCTGGATCTCCTCTTAAAAGCTTCAGGTGTATCCTGAAGGCTGAAAAAGAGGTGCTGTCTGCATTTTTTAAAGCCTGCATGGATGAAGGACTGTGAAAACAGGGGTATGGTAGCCCTTTCCAAGTATCTACCAGCAGCACTCACAGCAGGGAAAGTTTCCGTGTCGGGATCACAGGAGGTAAAGCAACACCACAAACCCTCACACTTGCACTAGTGCAGAGTTAAGCCAGACAAGCCCATATTTTTTTCCCCAGTTGCTCCTCTTCCCTGTTCTTCAGCCCTACCATATGCTGAATGGCACTGATCGGATCCACAATGATGGACAACGGGAGCTTTTCGAGGAGCTCACATCAGGGCAAAAGCCACCAAACTCTGAAAGAGCACAGAAGTTTGAATGAGAAAACCACTTATTTCTCAAGAAATGTATTTCTAAATCCCTTCAAAGTTACCTTATTTCATGTGTTTAACACCTTCTTTTCCTCTGTAGAAGGTGAAAAAGGTGTCAGGGGAGAAAAAAGGAAAGAAACAATTTGTTCTAACTTCGGCCCCATCAGTGCCACGTACTGCATAGAATATAATTGGAAAAAGATCGTGCTAGAAATGTAGGCATATGATTCATTGCTCAGCTGCAGGTTTACATGTCATTGCTGCCATGCAGGCGGTGCTCCTCTGCTGCTTCAGGTCATGGGTGGCTTCTGCAGACTGATTCATACCATGCAATTTTTTAGTACTCTCTAAAAACAAGGCTCTGGGAAACATGAAAGCAAACCCACTAACATTCAGTGCTTCCTACTCTTATTTTTTGCTAGGGGGAAAAAAAATGTGTGGCTTAATTATTAATCAAACACACAAAAAATTTACTTAAACACACAGAGGACTTTTTTTATCCCATTAGTACTCGATCTGTGGAAATACATCTATATCTTGGTTTCCTATATAAATCAACATTTAAAAGTTAATGACTCTGTATTGGTCCAAATAGGATGTTTTGCATTTCTTCCACTCTGTGTAAATGCTGCAATAAAACCCAATCACAATCTGGTTTGGGCTGAACAAACCATTTTTAAACTTGTGACAGCCTGTGAGAATAAACCCAGCAGCATTATGTTTTTTGTCAATACATATGAAATCGATAACACAACTATGTAGCTTTGCCAGGCACACTACCATCAACTTTATGAAAGACATGCCAAGTTCAGTCTCCAAATAAGCTGCAATTCATTAATTAGCCCCACAGTCAATGTAAGGTCACATCCAGAAATTACAGAATGAAGAGTAAAATCCCTTGAGAAAGGGTCAAGCAAAATACCTGTGGCAGCTGTTGCCTGGGCAGAACGCTGCAGGCACATGAGCAAGAAGAAAAAAAAAGTTATAAAGAGCAATATAGGGCTGGCACAGGTGGTTTGGGAGGACTAGTGCATCCAGCAGAAATTTATCTAGCATGATGTCAGTAGCAATATGCAGCCAACCATCAGGCAGATTCTCTGGTGTCATCAGCATTCCTGTCTAGAAAGGCTTAACTAGGAAAGCTATTTAAAAAATGTTTTCCTTGTTATTCCCAAAATTCTTAACTTTCTAACATGAAAAGGAGAAGTGATTTCTTAACAAAAGTCAAAATTTCCTGCAGGAAAGAGATTGTTCCCATAGTACATACGTGTTAATTAAAAAACATGTTTCCCTCTAAGAAAAATCAACTGGTTTGACCTTAAATGTCTTATCAGCCTTTAAAGGTCTCTGCCTGTCACATAGCTGCTATGAGATGGCTGTAAAAGGAGAGGGATGGGAATTTGACACTAGTTAGAAGGGAAAAATTGATAACAGGAATTATTGTATTGTCCCTTTTCTCCCCCTCATCAGTTTGCTTTCGTTGTGTGTACACGTAAACTGAACTCTGATGAAAGGGCCTTAGAAGTCTTTCAATAGCAAGTGAACCAGCACAGCAGCCCACAAGCTTTTTAATGAGCTCGGGAGGTCAAAACTTGCTGTGTCAACACCTCATTAACCATCCCTCCTCTTTGGCTATGGGCATCATATGATCAGTATGGGTGCCTGGGGAGCAGCACTGCCCCACAACACAGGAGCCCTGGCTGTGCAGTGTGGCCAGCCAAGGCGCTGGGTTTTCTTCCAAAGCCACCATGACCCCCCATGGCCTGTGGGGTCTTCAATGGCACAGGAGGAACCATTGCTGCAAGTTTTTCTCCTTTTTTCTATTTTTTTTTTATATTGTTTGCTTTAGTTTAGAAAAAAAATAAAATCTTTCTGGAGTGATTTAAAAGTATTTATAATAACTTCTCACAAAGTTGGTGGCCACATTTTAAATGAAATATTTGAGATATAAAAAGAGATTGTTTACTCTTTTTCATTTGAATCAAATATGCACTGTTTCTATAGCAACACCAACACTTCACAGCTCTAACTGTTGCACAGACAGAAATAGTTTAACCCTTTGAAGTGTACGGATCTGAATCTTTCAGAATCTATACCAAAATAATTACCCTCCACCATATTGTCAGACTGCATCTGACAAAGGATGGTACAGGCTTTTTTTTTATTTTGTGAAAAATATCCTGCCCAAGTATGTGGCTTATTAGCTCATGTGAACAAGAGGAGCAAGGAGTCATTAGTATGCTTGAATTTATTACCAGGGTGATGCATCAGTGGAAAAAATATTTCAGCATTGAGAGCTTGCAGTGCTAACCCCCTAAATCTAAGAATTTAAGTTAAATTATGTGGGATTCTTAACAATAGATACAAAACCCATCAGGGCAACTTTATTTTTAGAATAACTTGATATAACACAACTCCCACGTTGGAAACTGCAATACATGGCAGTCCTGACCTCACACTTTATTCATCCCTCTACCAAGTATTGATACTATGATAACATCTTCATAAAACAACCTTATTTTCTAACTTCTCATTCCACCAACCGCACAACTCCTTTCTTTCAAAGCTGAACCTGAAGCATCTTATGGCACATTACACTTCCCTCTGGTTAAACCTCTTATATTCCCAGCTGGGTAATACAAGTATAGAAAACAATGGAAAAGACATCTAAGTATTCTTAGCTCTTAGGATGGTTGTGTTCTGCATTTAAATGCTGTGACTAAACAAATGGCTCAAATATGCAGTATCATACCATATCTGGTGATGAAAAATTCAAGGACAGTCAATCTGAGACTTATGATGCTGTCTTCATAGTCAGAATTACCTGCTCTAGAAATCAGCCTCATAATCATCCTTGATTTAAAACTGAGGGTCTGATGAGGTGGGAAATTTGCAAAGTTTCTGTATTTACTCTTTTATGACTTCAAGAGCAAGGGCTTCCATCTTTTCAGACTTCATTACATTGCACGAATTGTGCAAGGCTTTTGTGAAGTTTTGCTAGAAAAATAATGTTTCAGTAAGAAGAACACAAAGTGGAAAAAGAATAAAGAAAATAATTTGAAAAGAACAAAAGCCATTAATGACTTAAAGAAGCATCCTATTTTTAAATATAAGAGCAAGAGTGAGTCATGAAGAGTCCTTTTCTTTCTGAGCTAAGCTAACTGTGTGTGTGGATATACTTGCAAATAGTTTCTCCCATAAGAGAGGTATGTTTTGCAGAATATTTTTTACAAAACAGATTTTTTTTAAATCTATATTAATATTTTGTCACATGTGCTGAAAACTTTTTTATTGTATCCAGATCTAGAATTCAGAAGAGTTGCTGATGTTACCAACAATCTAATTCAATGCATGGCTACAATGTCAGACACCAGAAGAGAAAACATCAGTAAAAACCAATGTGGATTACAAATGTTATGTTTGCATTTTCTGCTATGTTCATAATACACTCGCAGCTAGCACTGCAAGTTGCAGACATACATAGTTGGCACCTAGGTAGGTTCTTAGTAGCACAAACTTGTAATGGTCCTCAGCACAGATTTACCAGGGACTGGTGTCACAGGCTAAAGACCATGCAGCTATATCGTCAATCCTGTTAACGATGCTATCCTCTTGATGATACAATCCTATTGACTAGTCCTCAGGATTCATTGCTTTAAAGCTAAACTGGGCTGGGTCCACCTGGGATGCCCCAATTACCTGTTTGTCAGCCACATGCCCGTACCCCTATGCCTGCTGTACTCAAGTACAGAAGATCATGTTGCTGACTTCCAGTATCAACCAATAATTTCAGGAGACTGGTCAAATCACAACCTGAATATGAAGAACAGGACAACATATTTCCCTTGAAGAAAACAACAACATTGTGATGAAAGAGCACAAATTTTGCTTCAACCTCTCCCATCTCTTTACTCACCACTTGCAGCTTCGGTGTAAGCTGTTGTGCAGGAGAAAATGCTGCAGAAACCAGCAAGGAAACTGTACTTGTTTATGCCTTCTAACACAGGTTATGAAAGGACTAAAGCAGTTTATGGATCTTTTCTATGAGGTTTGCAGAGGTTTTCATGAGATTTTCTATTTCTATAGGTCTACCAGAAGCCATAATATTGATTGATCTAGTTTTTCCTTGTATAAGACAAGCCATATACTATACCTAAATAATTTCAGACAGATTTCAGTGGCCATACTACTAAGGAAAATATCATCTTTCTCAAAGCAGGATAGTTTCAAACATTGGTTTGGGGAACTGATTTGCCTTCTTCAAAATCATCGTAAAAAAACTCTTTGCTGGGGCCAAGGAAGAAAACCAAGAAACAGTGACAGTATGCACAATAGGATTTATCCTTTCAGCTAAATTGCTCCATGTTTTAAAAATTTGTTAAATACCTGATATTTCAGAAATAAAGAAGCAAAAAGGATGAGAACTGACATGCAATACACAAAAAAGAAAGGAGTACCCTCTATGTCATAACAGCTTGAATACACGTACACCATGAATATACCACCAGAACATATTTTAGCTGATTAATTGGAGGACAAATCTCTCACTAGGAATCACAGCACCACTTGCCAGATTTCCATGAGACTTTATTTTCCAACATTCAGGCTGAGGAAGTGTTGAAACATATAAATTACATTTAGCGGTCCTAGCAGAAGGGCTCAACACATCAGTGACTGACCCTGCAGATTGCAATGCCAAGTCCGTGGCCAGGCATTGCCACGAATGTGAGGATTCAATCAAAGTGCAGAGCAGAATGATTCTGGAGTCTGATTGCAGCAGGCAGGGGTCATGATGAGAAACAGTGGTTGTTCACCCAGGAGACATTTGAGAAGAGCATCCTGTCCGCTCAACATACCTGAAGCCATCTTATTAGCATTCACAGGGAAAGCTTGCAGGGAAAAGGGGAGAAAATGAAAGTAAAATGAATGTATAAATAGCTGCAAAGCCCACCAGTGTATGCATTTTTATGGAGTAAAGGTGAAGTTGCATGTGGATGTGCATATGCAGAGGTATTTGTGCAGCATTCTTCACTTTCATTGCCAGCAAAAAATCAATGCAAGACAAATAAAGTGTCAGAGATATAAATAAAAAGGATATTACTACCAGGGATCCTTAAAAAAAAAAAAAAAAAGGCCAACACACATACAGGCAATAAAGTCAGAAAATTAACACAAGTGACAAGATAAAATTGGTTGCATCACTCAAAAATATTCTTTAATGTTGTGATCCATAAGGATGATAACAGAAATATAAAATTAAGCTGGCAAGTCATAGTCATATTAAAGGCAAAGTGGCTTCATAGGGGACCTGTCCTTAAGTGCTTTTCTGGAGTGGAAGTTTAACTGAACCAAAGCATATGCAAAATATTAGACATGTTGGTTCTCTAATGTGACCCTTTCAGGGTGGACCTGATTTTAAGATTTATTTCCATCAAGTTTAAAACATAGATGGTCGTGTACAATACACAGAGCTTTTACATTCTACCTCTGACTCCATGAGAAAATAACATTTCACTTTTAAAAAGCTGATTTTAAAAGTCAAGCCACACCAGATGTTAGTGAGGAGGGTTTTTTTTAAAAAAATTATGTCAATTTAAATGAGCATTGCTGCACTACAGCAACATTTTCATTGAAACCAGACTTATTGAGCTTAACTGCCTATACACTAATTAAAGCATCTCTCATCCTGTTTGTCCTATTCAGCATTACACTGAAAGCTTAGAATGGGTTTCACGAAACTAAGGCAATGATAAGTGTTAATAGTATTTTATTATTTCTCAGGTGCAATGAAGATATTTCTTTGGTTGCAGCCAAGACCTTTCAGGGAGAAAAAGAAATGCAGAAGAGTGGGAACATACCCTCATAGCATTGCTGCATCACCATTTGTGCTCTGAAGTCTGACTGTAAAGCTTTTGACTACAGCTCACACAATGGAAAGATGTCCATACATTTATCTAGAAGCTGCCTGTTTGGACTGTGTCTATCTAGAGTGGTGTACTTTGAGAGATATGCAAGCAGCTAAGTGAGTTATTGTAAGGCCACATAAAAGAATGGGCAATGAAGTTGATTCAATGACTAGCACTGGGGAAAAAATGACAGGATCACTTGGGACAAGAATAGTATTTATGGTATGCTGTTTTATATAAATAAGAGCCTTCAGAAAGAGGTGATGGTGACTCATGAGATCTATACGAATGGCCCCATTGCTGTCAATGGAAAGGTGGCTGCCAGTGGAAACCTAAGTAACAAGGTGTTATGGGTTTGTGTGGCGCGGTTTTCCTTGGTGGCAGGGGAGGGGGGGCTGCAGAGGCGGCCCATTTAAGAAGTTGCTTGGAAGAATTCGCTGCCCCAAAATGTCGGACGCGCGCGCCAAAATGTCAGACCCGCCTCTAGGCGGGGAGTGACGGTGGTAACACCTCTGGGAAACATATTTAAGAAGGGGAACCGGTAGTGTGGGG